>JAWWEU010000011.1:3605551-3658051 GCA_035583155.1 Acropternis orthonyx | reverse complement strand
TTTAAGGTTGTTTCCTTTATTTTCTTAATAAAACGGGGTGGCTGCTGCCCGTACCAAGCCGGAGAAGTTACACTTCAGCAGTGAGCTCCCTCGGATGCTCTGGGAAGTTTGGGATAGGCCGATGGTAAAGCTTGCAAATAATGATATTCAGTCCGCTGTAACGATTAGTAATTTGTCATAATATTAGAATAGAACATCCTCTTTAGCTTGTCCACGAGCAGTCTCATTATATTTGTTTATTGTCTGCATAATTGGAACCATTTATTGGTGTGTATTGAATTCTGCCATGGTTTGCACGAGTGTTTGCGTTGTTCTTCATTTATTCTCTTTATTTTGACATAAGGAGTTTAGTTATTTGCTTCAGTTAGGGGGAGGGATTTAAGTGTAGCACAGGACTGTTTGGGAAGTGTAATATTAAAACAAGATAAATAACTCTGCCTACCAAATACAGTTTGGTTCAGAGCAACAAATATGAAAATTCTAAATGGGAGCTGCAAACAACGTAAATCCTGAAACAAAACAGAAACCTCAAATGAAACCAACACCATCGATTTCAATAATTTTTGTTATATTCCTGTCAGAATCATATTTAATTAAAATCATAATTTCAAATGTAGTCATTGATGAATTAATAGAAAATCAGATGCCTCTTAAATTAACATAGCATTTCGTAGCAGTAATTAGACTTCTCGATTACATGTAAATGTTTGTCAAGATATCTTTCAGAACGTTTGTTGTCCTTTTATTATTATGGGTGTATTCTGACCATTCCTAAAAAAAAAAATCTCACCAAGGAAGCATATTTCTGAATAAACACACCTATATTATTATTGTTTTTGCTATTATCCATTTGTTTATCTGGAAACCTGTGATTTATCTTTTGATTAGTATACCCAGCCAGCAACAGAAAGACTTACTCTTTCATATTCTTCTTTTTAGATCTTGGATGAGTTTTGTAATGTGAAGTTCTGCATAGATGCCAGTCAACCAGATGTAGGAAACTGGCTGAAATATATCAAGTTTGCTGGATGCTACAATCAGCACAACCTTGTTGCATGTCAAATAAGTGATCAGGTAAGTGGTGTTCCCTTTTTGGACTTACTTTTTTAAAGGAACCTCAAGGTGTCAATGGAAAAAAAATAACAGCAATTCACAAACAGCTTTTGGCCTGTTTCCTGTTACGGCAAAAGATAAGGTACAGATGGGAGAGGCAGAATGGAATAATTTGGATTATGGGTGATAGAAATTACGAATTTTCTATGTCTCACATTGTTGTTCAATTCATGATTTTTGTTTTTTTGTCTTACACCTGACAAAAAGTGTGACTGCTTTCTTAGGAATACAAAGCCAGCATTTGGTGATTTTGAATTAGCAGCATTTTCTGGCGCCTGTTCCGGTCCACTTGGATTGCAGCGTTAAACCACTGAGTTGATCGGGAGCTGTAACATAAATCGCAGGAGTGGAGGGGAAGGCACAAAAGTCATAATGTTACCAATGTAGTTGCATGTGAGGGGCTTTGGATTTGAATGCACATGTGCATGGATGTTATTGTGCCTTCCCATACACTTTGCTGGAACTCGTAATACTTAAATGCTGAATCAGGATCTTTGGTGGTTTTCTTTTTCTTTTCATTTATTGCAGTTAAATCCACTCTTTGTTGGGCTGAAACATTATTTATCCTTGTGTGTTGGAAAAAGGCTGGTATAGGGCAGAGGAAGGACGCAGCGAAGCATTTTGTTTTCAATTATGCTGATGAGTTATGAGGTGTTTCTTAAATCAGGGTTTGCTTTTGTCTGCGGATAATACGTACCATTATGAAATATTTTAATGGGCATGGTTAGGTTAAGGAAGTTTTACTTCTTTAAAGTGAAATATCTAAAACAGCAAAGCAGCTGATTGTGAATTCTTGTTTCCAATTTAAACTTTGCTACCTGCAACATAGGATTCAATTCATTTAATCCATGTTTCATTTTTCACCCCCTAATTAACTGCATCAGGTGAACGTTAAAGATTATCTTTAGCTGATTTAATTGCCCTGACAGTACTGAAAGAAGAATCACAACCAGACACAAAGCTTCAATTAGAAATCATTCTTTCTAATCAAATTCCTTACGTATAGGAAATGAATGTGAGACAGCCTTCTATTTCCAGCCCAGCGTTATGTATTTCACTCCTGCAAGATAGTTGATTAAACCAGGTCTAAATAACTTTCTCAGAAACCATGAGAGAAGATCTTTTTAATTTTCAACTTTTCCAGTTCAGCCCTGAGCACGTGTAGCACAGAATGACTGAGAGATAATTTCCTTTTTATGTAGCAGCTGGTTTAACTAAAGAAACCATGAAGATTATTAGTAAATGCAAGATACGTTTTCCAAGTTGAAAAACACTTTACGCTGAGAAACGACAAATTCTGTCCGTGCAGAGCATTTACGGAACAGTGATAGGAAAAGGAAACTGTATAGATTAATTGAAACAACAAATTCAAATATTTTGCATTTAGTAGGAGCTGGCGTAGATAGGAAAGATCACAAGTGGGATCACGTGCGTTGGTCGAAGCAACTCAGCGTCTTTGGGTCGGTGTTGGGGATCTGCAACTGAGAAAGCACATGAGGCTGAACCCTCAGCATCTGCCTCTGCAACGCAGACACACACACACCGCGCGTTGACGTTTTTGGAAGGAAAGTCATGGCGCTTTTAGCTTTCTCTTTTTGTAGTGTTTACATTTCTGACATTTGGTAATGGTGGTTGTACTGCTGCCAATAATTTCTTTCATTCACTGGAGACTTGTTATTTATTTTGCACAGTATCGAGCTGTTCATAATTCCATATTTTTATAGCTTTTTGTTGCTGAGATTTGCAAATTAAGATTTGCTTGTCTTTCAAGTGGCATGTTGTGAGCCGGGCGCTGTCAGCAAGAGATTGTTGTCCATTTGGCCCTCTGGAAACGCTGCACATTTACTCACAAAGTCGTCCGTGTACTCCAGCGTTTTATGACCAGAGCCTAAAAAGTTAATGCTAAAAATGTGCTCTCGAATCTTAAAGCGAAAAACCCTTCCTAGCAGCTCCTCCTTCTGCTTTCTTCTGGCACAAGCTCACCAGAGGTAATACAAAATATAATAGGAAGGCAAACTGGGAAATGGACGTTACATGGCCAAACGTGTGCGTGTACGAGGAGTGACAAATGCAAGGCAGGACTGAGCATGCATATATAGACTGCACGGGGCTGCCAGGGGGTCACTCCGCCTCGGTAGCTCCTGGAAGGAAAGGGGGGGAAAAAAGAAAAAGGGGGGAAAAAACCGGGAAAATTAAAATAAGGTGGAGCTGAAGGCGTATATCGGTGGTTGTAGCTAGAGCTGGAGGGCAGAGGTGATGCAGCCCAGCTGGGACAGGAGCCCCCAGCTTAGGTGGAGCCACAGCCAGGGCTGGCTGCAGGGGTGGGGGGACACCCGGGTTGGGGGGAACACACCCCACTTCTACCTGCTTCCCCCCGGAGTACAAAGCACCTCAGCAGCCCTGGGTGCATGGGGAGCATCCCCGCTGCGGAGACGCTGCTTCCCTCCCGAGGCACAGACACTCGATCAGCGGTAATTGTTCACCTCTAATTGCTTCAACTCATCTGTAAAATTCACAAGCAAACACTGGGCTGTACCTGAGAAGGTAAAAGATCCTGCCAGCGCTCCCAGCCTCATGCTGCCCACAAGTTTATACTACTAAATTCAAGCTTGACTGACAGACAGGTATGATTCCCAGACTGCTTGAGGCAGGATTTAGATGAACTCAGAGCGATGTGTAATGCAGTCGCTCTGCTACATTCTACCTGCTGTATTTAACAAAAAGAGTGAAAGAAAAACAGTTATTGTCATTTTCTCTATTAGAGTTTTTTCAGAGACATACCACCCCACCCCCTGACTCACGGCTGAGGTTAGGTTTCATCACTTGGGATCAACTTTACAAAAGGCCTGGGCTCTTTCTTATGACTGTATAAATGAGCTTTGCTGAGATGAACAGCTCGATAATGGTGGGATGCAGTCAAAACATGCACGCTGGATGCAACTCATGTTTCATTTGATTGCAGCTGGAGTAGGGTTTAAAAGCTGCGTTTTTTCTTGTTGTTGTTGTTGGTTTGGGGTTTTTTATTTCAAATGAGATTGATCTAGGATTTCTTTTTGCTGTCTTCCTATTATCTCCTGTCATACCCAATCTAACCTGAACATACGTAATTCAAGATGGATATGAATAGTGAAATTCTGCAAACAGGGCACTGTCGTTTTTTCCTTTCCCCAAAGAGACTACTGCTCTCTGCAGAGCTGCAGAGAGTCTTGTCCCTGTGCTTGCCCTGGAATGCATTTTTTCAGCTCAGAGCCAGTTAGGATTCAAGAGCAGTTTCTGCTAACTTGGACGACTCCCCTCTGTTATCATTAAATATCTATTAGTTCAACTTTTTAATGACTTCAGAATGATTAGCCCTGTTAGGCTTTCTGGAAGCGCTGCCATCCCAGCAAAAGCATTATTTTTAAAGATGCATGTTAATGAAAGTGCAGATGCCAATCCAGCAGTGACTGTAGCAGTGGCACGGCAGGGGCTGTCACACATTCCAGACTGGGATCACGGTCACCTTCAAGCTATGAAAAAATTATTTATTCACTTTAAGAACCGTTGTTGGTAGCTGTTGAAGTTAAAACACCTGAATATTGGTTTTATCTTGCTTATTGCTGACAGAGTTCTGACAGTGATACAGCCATGTACTGCTGTGAAACTGCCCCGAGCTTCCAGGTCTCTTCCCCCCTAACAAAACAGCTCCTGAAGAGTCCCTTTTGTTTATCCATGGAAAACTCAAAGTGGCTCAGATCACTTTACTGAGGTTTTAGCTTGCTGGCGTGCTGAAATAGGCTTTTGGTTGTTGTTTTTTTGTTTTTTGTGTGTGCTCAGTTTTCTTTCCTTATGCTCAAGTATGTGCTGCTGCTGCAAAGGGAGAAAAACCAGTAGTATCACACCCTTAACAACGTGCCCAGTGTCAGTGATATAAACTTAGAGGAGTGAACCTACTGCTGTAGGTTCCACCAAATCTGATCCCATCTTACACGTTTTACAAACTTTTGTAATCTGCAGGCACAGCTTCATGTTTCAGGTTTTACGGCCGCGGCCCCCCCTCCGTGTCGGGCAGAGGCTCCTTGCACAGCCACCTGCAAAAGTTGTGTATTTAAGGAATAGTTTTGAGGCTTTGTTGTGAGAGAGTGAAATTAAGGTTTTGGCTGTTGTGGGTCAGCGGGGCACGCACATGCTGAGCTCATACGGGGCCCTATTCTGCCATGATTCTTCCTATGAGTTATTAGTTATTAAGCAAATAAAGCTTAATCCAGCTCCCACTGAAAGTCTGTCTGCAGTGGAGCAGGGATGTGCTAGCTTGGGGCTGGCAAAATGAGGAGCTGCTCAGTGGTGTTTTTCCACTTGCTACAGTTAAAGCTGAGGCTGTAGGTGAAATTCCTGCCTGGACTTTATGACTGCCTGTGTTATCTGGAATTTGATGCACTGGTGGTGTTACCACTCTCGGTGTTGGACTGTCCTGACGTGACCTAAAATACACTGTTAGAACCAAACCCAGCAACTAGTTGTTGCCATTTCTACCAAGTGATAAGGTTTTTATTGATGATTTGTATTTAATAAAAAGGATAAGGCATGCTGTCTCTAAAGAAAAATGCCTTTTTTGTCATGAGAGCTGTCAAATCCTACTTACCTGCTTGCTTACAGCATAGAGAATTATGGTCAGCCACAGAGCCAGTTCAAGGCTGCACCTCATTTGACATTTGTGTAGTTCAATAATGAAGGTTCATAAATGTTAGAGGACAACTGAGTCATGAGGTCAGCTCAGGAGAACAGGCAGGCAAACAGAAGCTGGGGTCTGGTGTCAGTGGTCTGGTGTCAGTGGTTAGTGTCTGCCAAGCTTGGCTGGACGTGGCAGCCTCTCACATGGAACCAGAACTTTCACAGAAGCTGAAGTTCACCTACGAAGGAAGAAGACATGAGTGGCACTGGGGAGGTGGCCTGCAGCCAGCCCCCAAGATACTGAAGAGAGCATCCTGTGGAAAGGCATCCTGCAGTTCGCTCCTCACTTTGGTGGAGCAGGAGGCACCTTTTGCCTTGGAAAGTGGAAAATGGGGATTCCTGGAGCATCCTTTCTTCAGTTCTTCCTACTTGGCAATTTTGGGGCATTTTGGAAACAAAGGAAAGGATTTAGTCCTGGTGCTGAGGCACTGTGGTGCTCCCCCACCATCTCAGCAGGGTGAGGGGAAGGTTCCTCTCTCCTCCCGGGGCTCCCACCCGTGCCCTCACAGACACTTGCACACAGACACTTGCTGAGTTTTGTCTGTGCAGTTTTGCTGAAGTTTTCTTTGGGCCCAGTACAGCTTTCAGGCAGAACTCCTCTACATTAGCCCTTGAAAAAACTCCAGTTTGTTTCAATTTATCATCTGCCTGAGTATGGCAAGAAGAACCTGGCTCAGATTTCATCACACAGCTCTCCAGCTGCACAAGTTGTTCATCACAGGAGCTAAAGTTGAAGCTTCACCATTTGGACCTTTTTCATTCTTGTTTTTTCCCTTCAAACTCTTAATTAGGGCTTGTTGTGAAGTTACATATCTGTTCTTCCTTCTCCTTTTTCTGGTGGGCATAATTCCTGGTTTTGAAGGAGCTCCTTGAACATAGTGCTTGTTATTAGTTTTGGACTTTTCATTTGTTTTGCTTTTAAGGCAAGTTCTACTCTTGCTCTGAAGCAGCGCAGAGGCAAATGCCAGTTGGCAGTGTGCATGCTGCATCTACGGGCACTCACTTTCCTGTCCCAGTTCAGGGCCTGCTCCCCTCTGGAGCACCAGAACCTCCAAGGATGGCTGAGAGATGAAGCTCGTGTTTTACTTGGGGTAGATGTACCCGTGGCGTGTGGTCCATCTGGTGCATGAGCAGCAAGTGCAGGGCTTTGTGGGTGCTGGTGGGGTTCACCAGGGATCAAATACACCTTTGGGCTCTTCTGTTCCGTCCCACCGTCCCATGCAGAGTGGGTCCTCCACTCAGTCCTCCCTCTTGCAGTGATGTGGGGCAGGGCAGAAAGAATCACTGTGTGCCTTCCCCTGTGGTGGGAGCTGTGAGTTCAATACATTGCCTGGGCATTGAAGTACGAGCAGACTCGGAGTAACATCTCTCACCTGCCCTAAAATCCAAGTTTCCCAGGCAGCAGTAGAGCATGTGCAGTGTTTTCCAGAGCTCTCTTAGGACAGGGTTTAGTGGGATGCACAGGAATGCAGCTCCTCTTCGGGGCACGATGGGTGCGTGCCCGCCAGCCGGTGCCTTTGCTCGCGCCCATCGGCCGAAGTGTCGCTTTTCCCCCCAAACTTCAGTTCCACCGTCCTGGTTCTGGAGCGTGCTGGAGGGGCACAGAGGGGGTGCAGGCAGGGTGGTGTGGGGCTGACCAGGGCAGGGGGATGGCCGGGGTGTTCCAGAGCACAGCCCCGGCTGAGCTCGCGGGGAGCGCGTTTTTGCTATTATTGCAATTATTACAACTTCCTGAATAGGTCGAAGGTCGTTCATAATTCACGCTTCTGTCATCTTTACACATGCCAAATGCAGTCTATTAAGCATAAATAAAGTTTCAAGTGCCTGACCAGGAAAAGTAAACTGGGATTCATAACAATGAGGCCTTATTCATCCATTTAAAAGTAAATTGTGTGTGTTCCTTTTCTTCCCCCCCCTCCTCCCCTTTCCCTTTACGGCTTCGCAGTTTGGGAGCTTTTATTTCTGCTCGGTAGCACAGATCTCTGACCTGCGGTGTGGGCAGGCACAGAGGACTGATGAGCCAGGCCTCCCCCAACTTCTCCCCACCTCGGACCCGCTGAACTTTGAAAGTGTTTCCAGATCTGGATCCGATTTTGCTCTTCCTATATAAACTGCAGTCACACACCGCTGATCCCAGGGCATGTGAAATGTGCATCTGGACTTTGCTTTTATTTCCCCCCCACTCCTACTCTGGTTGTTCCTCTCCTGTGCAGTAGCTCTTCCTGTGCTCAGTGTCAAGGTAGACCGGTGCACGCTCACACAGGTTAACCTGAAAAAGTTGGGTGATGGAACAGGCTCAGTGGGCTGGAGAAGTGCTACCCAGAAAATCGAAATCATCCATTAATTACAGTAGAGTCAGGACTGTGCCCAGGAACTCTTCAAGCTTTGCAATTGAAAAATCCACTTACTCTGTGTTAGCATTTTCTAATACAAAAAGTACTGCCCACAGTAGAGGTGCTGTTGTTGCAAAACATGGGCAGCCTGAGGGAGACCTTTAGGGCTGGGGGGCAATTTATGAGCTTCCTCATCTGAGGGTTGCAGGCCCCCACCCCCATGACCAGCTGCTGCTGCCTCAAAATTCGGGTAACGTGGTTCATTGCAACAGTTGGCTTCTCACTTTTTCTCAGACAGGATAATACCAGTAGGTTTTAGATGGGGGAAAGGGAGGAAAAAAGCTTTTCGTGTGAAGCAATAAGGCTATCTCTTAAAAGCAGATTAAATTTACGTGCACAACCGTTTTGATTTAAAGTTCAATATGTTTTGGTTCAGATTCTCACTGCAGCACAAATTGATGTAAAAACTGCCAGTGCAGGTGGTTTTCTTTTGGACATACAGACTTTCAAAAAGCTATTTTTAATAATAATTAAAGTTAGTATTGTAAAAATGTGAAAATGTCAGAGCTGGAAATCTGTCACTTGGCCCTTGTTTTGGAGGGCATTAGGTCTGAGATGCAAAATAAAGAAACATTGCTTAACCTTAAACATGGAGTTTTTTGGGACAGTCTCATCTCCCTGCTGAGGTGTGGAGGGACTGGCCAAGGAATTTCTGATGGGTAGTTGATCACCTTTCCTGTTTTTAAACACCAACACAGACAAGGCTGCAGAGTTTCCTCCCTGTTTCGGGATTTGTCCCACAGCTGCAAGAAAGATGCAGCATCGTATCAGCTCTTGCCAGAGAGAAGGGATGCTCCCCAGCACAGCACTTGGTGAACAAGGCCCTCTTTATGCCTCTGTACAGTCCATGTGTCCTCACTCTGCAGTGAGAGGTGAAAAGGTCTATCAAAACACCTCTGATGGGACAGGAAAAATATGGAGAAAGCTTTGCTGTGGTTTTTGTTTGCTCCTTGGTGTGGGGGCACCACCAACCTCAGAAGAACAGCTGCATTTACCTGACTCTGACACAAAACCTGGGAGCAGAAACAAGTCCTGGGTGGAGCAGAAGCTTTGACACAGCCCTTCTGGGATGATGTAAGTCCCAGCTGGCTGTGCAGTGGTCCCAATCCTGCTTCCACCCCAGCAGAGAGTTCTGCAGAAATCTTTCTGGTCAGTGTGAACACATTATTTCACATTTTATTTCCACCCAAAGCCAACCAACAGCCAAGCTTATCTTCCACAGATCCGACTACAGCTTCCCTTTCAGATGTGTGGAGTCCATGATACTTCTGGAAGAAAAAAAGCCAGTTTTCAATGCATCTATCGCAATAAATGGAAAAACAAACATCATTTACAGCATATATTCACTGGATGTGGCACTGTCATCAGGTTTATTTGCAGGAGGTAGAAGTTGGCTTCACTTGATTGTGTTTTGGTTTTTGAAGGAATGACCTGTGTTTTGCCCCAGCACATCCCCACATCCTTCAGCACCCTGGGTGACATTGTCTCCAGAGGGGATTGTGGTACCAGACATTCCTTCAGAGGAGAGATACGTGCAAGAGATAGACAGGCATGAAGAGATGCACACAAGACCCTGTCCTGGCTCTCTTGGCCTCCAGACTACTCGGTGGAGTGTGAAATACCGTCGAAAAAGAAATACAAATGGGAAGCCCGAGCAACCTGAGCTGATGTTTCTTTCGATGAGGGTGGGGCAGAAGAGGAGGGAGGTGCAGCCTGGGCAGATCACGTTGTGCATAAGCTCCTTCTCCTGGTTTTTATGGGGAAAATTGGCCATAAGCAGAGGATTGTGGCACAGGTACCTTGTGCCCTGATGTGTTTTGCCAGCACTCCTGTCACCTGGCGAGGGGTGAGCACCGAGGTGATGATGGGACAAGCTGCCCCAGGAGCCTCCACCACTGCTCCCTGTACCCTTCTCCAGAGCGGCTTTTGGGATGAGGCGAAGAAAAAAACCCAACAAATCCGAGGAAATGCAACTTAATTCGTTATTTTTTAGGCATTTAGCCCGTATCTGTGGGCATAGCTTGTGCAGAAAGAAACGATTAGGCTATACGGCCACCTCCTGGAGGACACTGGTATTTGCTGGCTGCAGACGGTGTCCGTCCGTGTGCGAGTGGGCAAGGAGAGCACCCACAAACCTTCAGACAGCCGTCCCTGCCTGTGACAAAGGCATCTGTGTGACTTCGAACAGTGGAGGGGATTTTCTGCCTCTCTCCCAGCGCACTGCAATGAGTGTTGAGAGTTAAGAGTTCGGGAGCAAAACCTTGAAAAATACATTAGTCTGAGAAAATGCAAAGGCATCACTTTTCAGGGTAGGAAATAGAGCTGTCATGTGTTTTTGTTTAACAAGGCCCGAGGAAGTTACTAATATTTATTTGAGCTGTTTCGTGGAGCTTTTTAGTGCTCTTCACGTTTCCCGCGGAGACAGAAAGCAGCCAGATGGATTTTGGGAGTTTCCTTTCAGCAAAGCCTCGTGGTGCTGGTGTGAGCCCCCTCAGGTGCGTGGACCCAAGGGAGGGTGTCCCCTTTGCCCCCTCCACAGCCTCCTGCCTCCCTGATGGGCTCCTTCCCACAGCCCAGTATGACCTGTATGAGTGTCACTGGCCAGGGTCACCACCAGCAGCTTTTGCTGCTCACCATGTTTCTTCGTCCAGGACTGTTTTTTTCCTTTGATTTCCACTTGAAGATAAGGAATAACCAGGCTCAGTGGTTTGTATAACCCTCTCACCTTGCAGCTTTCTGGATGGCATAGGTGATTGGAATGGGGAGCTGGATGTCCATGCCTTAATCAGCATCATCTCCTCATGTCTGCTTTAGAATTACAGAACCATTAAGGTTCTGTAACCTCTAAGATCATGGAGTCCCAACCATTAGAGTTACTTTAGTACCTTTTCCCAATGCAGCAGGAGTTCCCCTTACAAGGATCACTCGAGGATGTGTTTCAAGGCCACTCTGTACATGGGTTTGGTATAACTCAACAGACAAGTTGCTGGTGATCTCTGCAGTCATCACAGAGCTCGTTTTGCAGCAGAGGCTGCTGAAAGCAATCGTCCTTTCTGTCCTCACAGAGCCCAAGGCGTAGCAGCTTTGGGGCTGGAAGGAGCAGGCCTGCCGTAGTAGGTGGGCACCTCTCCAGCAGCAGCATCACAACTGGTCACAAGGTTTTGGTCTGTAACACTCACCAGCAGTGGTTGATGTCTCTTTGCCTGTTGTGGTGCTCACATGGCTTTCTCTTTTTGTTTTTTTTTTTTTCCAGATATTCTACAGAGTGGTAGCAGATATTGAACCAGGAGAGGAGCTCTTACTGTTCATGAAGAGTGAAGATTATTCACATGAGACAATGGCTCCGGACATCCACGGTTAGCCTCTTCTTACTGTTTCATCTAATAGAAAGTATGGCTGAAACTAAGCCAAAATTTAGGAAATTTCTCCTTTATTGGAATCCTTTTGAATTCTGGAATGGCTTTACTGCAGCCAGGGAGGAGAGCTGGACCATGGTTGTATTTTTCCATCTTCTGCCCTTCTGCTTCTGATTGACTCTTGTGTGGGTATTGCAAAAAGAAGAACAGGAGTCCATGTCCTTATCTCAAGGCTGTGCTGCTCCTGCCAGGCTTGTATGGACCCTGATTATAGTTTATTTTTTGTCACTTATCCAAACAACTGTCACCTTGAAAAGAGAAAACCACAGAATCACAGAACGGTCTGAGTTGGAAGGGGCCCACAAGGACCATTGGGTCCAACTTTTAAAATCTCAGACTGTTAATGTTGCTGTCACTTTTGAGGACCTTTCAGCCATTCTTCCTCCTTGTGCTCATCTGTTACTCATCCCACACACAGATTCTGGGTTGGAAACTCCAGCGTTGTTGCTCAGATTTATTCCCCACCTCCAGAAGCTCCTTTTGCTTTGCTCCCTGTCGGGCAGTGGGTTATAGAGCCACAGTGGGAACTGGGTGTAGGATATTTGCTTGGTGCCCAGTAGGTTGCAGTTTATGCCAGCAGGGACATTTTGCAAATTCTCAAGGATTCAAGGACAGCACACGGGGGTTTTCCCAGGGCAGGAAGTATCAAGGTCTGCCTTTCTTCACTGTACGTTTAAAGCAGTATCTTTTGTTCTTTTAAGAAAAAGGTGGGGATCATTCATTCATTCGTGCATTCATTCATTCATTCCCATTTGGGTTTGTTTGTTTTTCTTCCCCCAGTGGTAACTGTTTAGTTATTGCTAAAGTGGTGCCCCTTTTCAGCATAGGGTTTTCCCTGCCTAGTCCCTATGGTCAAGTAGCTATTGTATAAATGACACCAGAGGAAATCTCTGCAGTCACACGCAGGAATACGTCCCACAGGGCTAATTTAGAAGCAGACTGAGCCAAAGTGTTGCTGTTGGACAGCCAAGAACAGAACCCTATGACACTTTCTCTGGATCAGCTCAACTGTCAAGTAAGAACTAAGTACATACATTGGAGATTTCAGCCAGACTCCTCAGTGCCTTTCTGAACCAGAGCCTCTGGGCATTTATATCTGGAACCAGACCAGAGTGCCTGGCTCCTCATGTGGACCAGCAGTGGAAAATCCAGCAAACAAAATCCTGGGATGCTCTTTTCCAAGTTTGCTTTTTGGGATTTTCTTCAGCTGATCTATTCTTTTGCAGGAATTACTGATTAACAGAATGCAGTATTCGCTCCTAGAGTAACACTAGTGATCTTCTGCACTTGTTTTCAGTAAGAAGCACATTATGACTGATGTTACAGAATTTAAAGCAAGAAACTCAAGTTCGTGTGTCTCTGCCTTACTCTGAATAGGATTGGGTGCTGCAGAAAAAACTCTGATGAAAATGAAGAGACTTTTGAAAACTCTACACCCTTTTGGCTATTTTAGATGCTGGTGCTTGTGTCTAAGTCAGTCTCTTTCATTCAGAAATGCAGAGACTGGCAGCCTTCACTGCATATCCACCTGTGTAATTCCATTTAGGATGGTATATAAAAACACTGACTTTTGTCCTAAGCCAGGGACTAAGTTAGGGATCCCTACTGAATATCACCCAAGCAGTTAACATGTAGTATTGTGCTGTCATATATTGTAGAATTAAAGCCACTATTATGAAACATTTTTGGAATCCTTTCTTTCTTTTGAGGTTCTTCTCTTTTTCACTGAATAGCTCTTCATTTAGCCACACCATCATCCAACTCCTGATGGGAGGGTGGTTAAAAATGAGTGAAAACTGATGTGGTCTCCCTGTGCCCAACCCCTTTGTGTTCCAGAGGAGCGCCAGTACCGCTGCGAGGACTGCGACCAGCTCTTCGAGTCCAAGGCTGAGCTTGTAGACCACCAGAAGTTCCCCTGCAGCACCCCTCACTCCGCCTTCTCCATGGTGGAGGAGGACTTCCAGAAGAAGCTTGAGAATGAGAATGACCTTCAGGACGTGCATGAAATCCAGGAGTGTAAAGAGTGTGACCAAGTCTTCCCAGACTTACAAAGGTAGGAGTAGATGCTTAAAATGTAGATGAAAATTCTTTAATGCCTTCAACTGGATCATGCAGGGCATCAGCAGGGCAGAACCTGATGTGTTCGTTTCCTATAAATACCAAAGATGAATATAAACAAGTTATCTATGGCAGTTGGTGTTTGATGGTATAAAAAGCAATAGAGTCTCAATAAAGCAGAAATTTTGCCCATGTACTAGAAGTCCTTAGTGAGGACCTTAAATTAAGTGTTGTATCTTTTTAGGTAATCAGATGTGTAGCTGCCGTGAATTGGGTTGGTTGCAGTGAAACCACAGGAGTGGTTATAGTTCAAATCAACTAAGATCCTTATTTTTATGTAGAAATAATTTGGAACATCTCTGAGTGGTGTTCACTGATGTTACCAATTTTATCTTTGAAAAAAAAGCCATTTTAGTTGGAGAAGGGTTTTTTATATATATATATATAGGTTCGTATTTATTTATAGCCGTACTGTCATGAAACACTGAGGCTCATTGTTTTCTTAAATTTATCTGTCTGTAAAAACAGATAGATAAATGTGGTGCATATGTACCCAAAATACACATAGAAAGTACAACTTCTTTATGCTGGAGATAATTTACATATTTCCTATCACTGTTGTTTTTATTGCTAGTTAAAATACCAAATTTTGCAAATGACTGATAGATATTGAGAGTAGACAAGGAACTTCTGCAGCACATCCCTCACAGATTCACATCTCAGTGCCTTCTTGACCTCAGTGTTTGATAGTAATGCTGGGATATCTCAATAACAAAGTCCTGGGTCAGATGCTCCACTGTGATGAGACAGTGCATTTCATAGGAAGCTGGTTGGTAACAGCAGCAGACCTGGGCCAGGATGCTGGCTTTCAGCCAGACTCTGTAGCACCATTCCCACACTTCCATAGTCTCTTCTTTCCTTTCCAGGTTCTGTGGGCACAACTGAAGTGGCTGTGAGCTGCCCTTTTTGGGCACAGCAGTGTGTTTGTTTGCATTGCTTAATAATCATATGCCTGTCATGCCCTTAAATGCTGACTTGTCAACTTCGAGTATTTCATGTGTTTCACAGAAATCCTCACTAGTCCATGACTCAGGGTGTTGTGGTGTCTGAGGTTAGGGTGGGTTTCTCCATGCCCAGGGGTAGTCCCTTTGGATGGCTGCTCCTGGGTGCTCCAGGAGCTCATTCTGCAAGATGGAGTCCTCTCTCCCAAAACAGACACATTCCTTTGCTCCTCCTGATGGAGTGGATGTGGCTCAGCATCACGTGGGGCATCTCAGATCAGCGTTATTGTATGACCTGATCCTTACACTTCCACAAAATTACTGACACTGGAATTAAAATGTGATGTGCCAAACATCACTCCCCACTTACTAGGTCAACCCTGCTGGGCAGGAATTTGTGCATTCAAGAGGTCTTGTTCACCTACTGGTGTTGAGCTCTGTGTGGCTCCACGTGTCTAATTTTCAGTCTGAGGGATTGATTTGAAGGGGCTGATGGAGGCAAATTAAGTCAGAAGGATTTCCAGCACCTTGGGTGAGGCAGCACTCTCATCCGTAACAGTTTTGCATTTCTGAGTTATCTGGTGTTCAAGCCCTTTTCTCCCTACAAGCCATAGGATGTTATCTAACATACGGGAATCATTGAAGAAATGTAAATTTAGCTTAAGATATTAAATATTGAAGAGAAAGGGCAGAAAACAAAGAAAGAGTCATCATAAATAGACGGGCAGTACTGTGAGAAAGAGTGAAAAATGAGAGAGAATGCAGTCGTTCTCCGAACTCCTGAATTATTGAAAGGCTCATACACCACAAAGACAGTTCAGAGCAAAAAAAGTGCCAAACTGTGCTGTATCCAGTTATATAAAACAAAAAGCTCAAATGAGCCATGCTTGAGGGGTCGAGTAAGTACATGGAGAAATTGCTGAGCAGGAAGGTGGAGATTTTGGGTCCAGGAGTGCCCAGTGCTGATGGCCCATCACGGAGCTGTGGCCGAGCCAGGGAGCCGGTGCCAGAGCCAGGGACAAGAATGTCTCTGGGCAAATTTGTTTACCGGTGCGTGATGGAAAGGCAATTGTTACAAAGGGAGGAGAAGCCAGAATGACTTTTTTCCACCCAAAGGAAGGAGAGGGGTACAAGTAAGAGCATCTGCAGTGTGCAGGTATTTTCATTACCTTTGGCTGAGGATGGAGGTTGCTGTTTGGTCTGCACAACCCAGACGAGACTGTAACCCCAATAGGTTTTGTCACTGATTCAGCAGAGATAAGTGGGAACTTCATGTGAGAACAGGTTGGCCCAGCTGGGCATCCTGAGCTAAAACTCACAGTTTCCTGTGGCTTTTCTGTGAACCTGCTCTTGAATTATGTAGTGATCTTTCCTCAAGCAGTAGTGTGAGTTACAACTCTGTTTGTGACTAAGCAATACAGGTGTTTAAAAATAAATGTTTACTACAAATGAATAATAAAATTTCAGAGACAAAAATTAATTCAAAGAGGTGCAACAGAAATTAGGTGGACATTGAATATCCTACTAATAGGCTGAATAAACTACTAAGAAATGAATGACTAAACAACTACAAAATTTAACACAGTTAACCATAATCATCAAGAATAATTTCTGTTATAGTGTGCCCTATCTAGAGGCTTCTTAAACTCCTCCTGTCCTACTCCAGAGGAGTTACTCCTCATTTATTCCTGCTGTATGAAAAATTGACTCCCATCAAAGGAGTGGATTTATGGCAGGTGGTGGGATCCAAGGTGTGTTTACAGGGAAAGTCATAAGGTAGAAATAATTCAGACTGCAGGGAAGAATTACCAGAGTGAAATACTGAGAGGAGTATGAAATAATCTCCTTAGGGAGCGATGGCAGCAGCATCTCCTGGAGCATTTGCAAGTGGCCTGGCAAAACATGCGAGGATGTGTTATTCTGATAGGGAGGAGGAGGTTCTGCCTCCTGGCTGGGGTGAGCCTGGTGTTCAAAAACTTGTTTCTATCAGGATTGGGCCTTTGGGGCTGTCTGAAATTCTGTTTACTGTAACTGAGTACTCTGCTCTCGCCTCTTCCTATAAACCACTGATAACCCCACGTGTGTGACCTTGCTGAGCCCTGTTCCTGTTTCCACAGCCTGGAGAAGCACATGCTGTCGCACAGCGAGGAGAGGGAGTACAAGTGTGACCAGTGCCCCAAAGCCTTTAACTGGAAGTCCAACTTGATACGTCACCAAATGTCTCACGACAGCGGGAAGCACTATGAGTGTGAAAACTGTGCCAAGGTACAGTGAATTTGTAGGCTGCCTGGCACTTCTTGTGCTGCTGGATGCATGGGGTGCACGGAAGTGGGGATATCCAGGGCTGGGATGCAGGAGGGTGTAGGGTTTCTGCCATGCTCCAGATGGTTTTTCAAGGGTTTACACTTTTACACTATAAATATGTTATTTTTACTACCCCTTTTGATTTAGAAGTGGCTGTGGAGTCTGAAATGAGTGCTGATGCAGGATGGTGAGCACCCTCAGGCTCAGGGCTTGGCACCCTGAGAGGTTTGGGGGGGGTGTAAGAAGGTCACTGAGAGGCACTGAGGGGCAAGAAACCCCAGGGAAACGCAGAGTGGAGAGGTCCCCAGGCTGCGTGCCAGCTGTTGGGACCAGAAACTTCAGGACACTACTGCAGTATACATCAAAATAAGAAATAACAATGGGCCCCAGCACAGCTGAGCACACCTCTCATCTCTAGAGCATCTCCCATGACTTTCCTGCACTGGGTTTCCTGGATTATTTGTGTAGGATGTGGTGCTCTGCATCGCTTTTTATCACATTCCCAAAACTGAGCCTTCTGCATGAGAACCTAGTTAGTTTTAGGTAGATTTGCTGCAATAATGGGAATTTTGTATTGAGCTAACACTTGTGAGTAACCAAACCCTGGTTTCTAGGACTGTGTCATGTACAGGATTTCCTGCTGTCACACACTCAGATGGTGATATAAAGTATTCCTCTTGCAGTAATGCTGAGAGGTTTCAAGCAGCCACATTTTGACTCATTTTCCATGAGGTCCCTGCCCTCAAATGTGCAATTTCTAATGGCAAGGTCAAATGCATCTGCTGCAAAGGGGGTTAACAGATCCACCCAATACTTGGCTGATCCTGGGAAACCAAGGCCCCATCCTGCAGGCACAGCTCCCACTGATGCCCATTAGTGAGGTTTTTAATCTTAAATACTCTCAGAAATAGCTCCAGGGTTTGAATTTTAAAATACTGTTGTAATAACTGGCTTCTTCTGCAGTCAAGTTTCTTGGTTAATCAGTACTCATTTCCTAGCAGGTTTTCACGGACCCCAGCAACCTTCAGAGGCACATTCGTTCCCAGCATGTTGGGGCTCGTGCTCACGCTTGTCCAGAGTGTGGCAAAACCTTTGCCACTTCTTCAGGCCTCAAACAGCATAAACACATCCACAGCAGTGTCAAACCTTTTATATGTAAGTCTTCACCTAAACGTCTTTGATTGCCTGTTGTTTCCTTTGCCGTAAAGCAGCGCGAGCTGGAAGCAGGAGGGTGTGTTCTGCTCCCTTTGAGTTGCCCACCCGTGTCACAGGGGCTGTGAGTTGCTAAATGAGTTCTGGGTAATTTGTGATCCAGTGCAAAGAGTTATTTTCATGTGATTTTCCTTTTCAGACAGACACTGTATGCTGTGTAAATGTACCTGTTGTCCCTGGGATGTTTGTCCATGCACAGATGCAAAGCGAGGAGCGGGATTTAGTAAGAAGGAGCAGTGCCAGCCTCGGAGGCTGCACCCTCATTGCTTTGCACTGTGCTCAGCTGACTGCTCCCCTTCCTGCTTTAGGAGTTAATTTTGGGCCACAGAATCTCCACAGCTGATGCCATGACTTTTCCTGGAGTTGGAATACAAACCTCAGAGGCAGTGAGTTTGAGTTGGACCAGTTTACTGCCCTCCTTCAGGCTCCTTTGCATGCCCCAAGTTTAAGTACTGAGTTGAGCTATTAGACGTTTGCCAGCAGCTGCTCCAGCAATAAAACTTGCCTTGGATGTGAACCTGACTCTGTACTGGGCTTAAATCAGATCCTCAGTGTCTCGTGTGTTGTGTTTGCTGCTGAGGCAGACCCTGCTTGATAAAGGTGCAGGTTGTTTTCTGTCCCTCTCACCAGGGAAGCACAGGCAGAAAATATTTAAAATAATTGTTCTTGCTACTGCTGCTCTCCACCACAGCCTCTTCAGGCACCTGCTGTGCCTGGAAAGGTACCTTGTGACCAGCTCCCCTACTTGTCCCTTAAACCTCTTAATCTCTTGCTGCTCTCAACAATAATTTATGTAAATATTGGCACCACACCTGGAAAAACCATTGCCACAAGCTCATACAGTTTCTCAAGAGAAGGAGTATTGTCTTAAACAACTAATTTGTGCAAAATCTATAACCTGCCTTTGAGTTAATAGTATGTTTAATTTGGATTCCTTCAATGAGAAAATGTATAAATAGATACAACGTTAAATATTACTAATAATTTTTAAATCTGATTGCAGGTTACGTGATTACACTTAATTAGAAATAGTAACTTCTGATTAGGTGGGGAGTCTTCAGATAGTCCTATTGCAACAACTTACGTAAGAGTCTCTAAGTGGCACCTCTCATAAATGAAATAATCTCACCTGCCCTTTGTTACCATTTATTCTGTTAAATCAAAACAGCAACTGGTATTCTTCACATGTACAGTGTGAGGGATGAAACCCTGTTGAGCAACCCATGAACAACAGCCACGTAATCACAGAACAAAGGGATTTGGAGAGCACATGTTTGGTCTCCTTGCAGAGCAAGGAGAGAGAGGTAGGGTCACCTAAAGCAGATATCTGCTTTCCAGCAGAAGGCCACACACCATGATTTACTTGTACCAGTCTGTTTATGGCAACTGTCTCTTATTACAGTGCACCGCCCAAGTTTGAGTGAAAACTCACCAACACTAAGGTAATTACTCACTGCCTTCACAAAATCTCCAGCCTCCCCAAATAGAAACCACATGCCATAATAGACTGAACATATTCATAATAGTACTTACAGTAATTTTTTTTAATAAGCAGAAAATATGCAAACTTAACTGCTGGCTAATTTGGGGTCCAGAGACAATGGCAGTACAGAGCGTGTGTAGGCATGAGATTAATTTGTGCTGTTTGGGATCCAGATTGGGAGTTTGTGTTAAACCTGGGGTCTGTAGAGCAATAAAAGCCGCAAGGAGGGAAGCTTCCCTTACAAGTTAGTTGCTTAAATGTATGGCACTGAGATTTAAAGGGTGTAATACGGTGTAATAGGAGAAATTAAACCCAGCTTCTGTTGCTTTGATACATGGAAGCAATTAAAGTTGATAACTGTCCTCCATCAGCTGAAGTTTAAGTCATGTGAGGAAAAGGAGGTAGATCTAATAATGCAGACTGAGGAGGCCTTGCTCCTGGGAATATCCGTGGAGGTGACCCAGTCAATTTAGACGGTCTCCTGCGAAATCTGTGGGGCATTGGATGTGGCTGTCACTGATGCTGTGATCACCCAGGCTTCAGGTGACAGTCCCCAGGAGTAAAACTACTCCAGGGAGTAAGGGCTTCCACCTGGGCCCAGAATTTCTTTGCCAGCCTTTAGAGCCCATGGATTAAGCAGAATGCCTGTTAAAAGCAAGAGGGCACTTTGAGCAAGCAGCGCCTCATTAAATAGTTTCAAATAACTTCAACACTAAGAAAAGTCCTTGGTACAGCCGTTAATTCTTTGATTTAGATTGTAATAATAAATATTTACATATTTTAATGGTGTTGCCTTTATTAGTTGAACTTAGTTGTAAAACTGAGATAAAATACGTTTAGTCAAATGATTAATTTGCATCTCCCTTTATAGTCTGTAAGGATATCTCTCAATTCTAAGTGCATATTTTTGCTTTTCTCCAGGGCAGAATATTTCTTGATTCTGTTGAGTTTGGAATGTATTAATGGAGAATAATAACTTAATAATGTACCACTTTTCTTTAAGAGGGAACTTCTCAGACTTTAGGAAGACTAAATCTACAGCAATACTCCCCTTTTCACCCTCTTGACACTCCAGCCTACCCGAGGAAAGCCTTGTCTTTAATAAAACTGTGTCAATAAGAAGCAGACCCTCAACACAATGATCAGAAGTTCATAAAACATGATTGCTGTTTAATTCTGCGTTAGCCTAGCCTTGGAAATGAATGCATTTGAGATATTTCTTTTGAAAACTATATATGGTCTATTCTGCTTTACATATGGAGAGGAGTTGATCCATAATGTTCAAGATTAAGCTTGTGTGAAATTATGGATACGACACTCATGTTACCATTTTGGTCAGTTGAATTTTGGTTTCTGTGATCAACGTGATGGGAGCAGGGGCAGCTTACTCTGTAAAACCTCAACAGGGAAGGTAAGGGGCCTGATTCTGTACCCTGAAGTTTGGAGGTGGGAGCCGCAATTTTATGCCCGTGATTGGACTAAAAATAGGAGAAAATGGCAGAGAAATCAGAGCTTCATACTGCAACAAATAAACAATAAATAGTTCTGTATTAAATAAAAAATATTGATATGTTAAATAGGCAAATAAAATATATTTTAAAAAGGGAAAGGAAGTACTTAATCAGAAGAAAAAAAGCATTTTCAAGGAACTGGAGTAATCTCTCCTCGTCTTCTGTGCCATTCTTTTTTGTTTCTCCTCCATATTTTTTCTTCTATATTTTTTATTTTCTCTCTTTTCTTTCTTGTCTCTCCTTGTGAATGAAGATTTCCAGCAGGAACAGTAACTGATACACAGCAACAAACATTCTTCCTGAATTACTGCATTGCAAATTTCCTGTGTTTGGGGCCCGATTCTGCACTCTTTACCCCGCGAATTGTCCCAGGGATGTCAGTGGGATGTGAGCAGGGAGAAAGGGGTGGCTGGGGCAGGATCAGGCCCTGGAACAATAGGAGCGTTGTTGCTGAGATATGAAGCAGCCTGCTGAAGAGGTAAACAGTTAAGAGATGACAACAAGTGGTCAGGTTTCTCAAGGGCAGAGATTTGGAGGAGCAGGAAGGTTAGTGCGGGCCCCGGTGCGAGTGGAAGTTAGAGGACGTGATTGCAGTTCATGGGAACCGAGAGTGCAGGATGGGATACATTCAATTCAGTTTCCTTTGCAGGCTTAAAATAGAGCCATTGTAAATTATGTCAGACTGTCTCAAATCATGAAAATGATTGTTAAAAAGGCCTCAGAATACACAATGTGTATTGTTGCGTGGCTTTGATGTGTGAAAGATGAGAGTTTATGATATAACACAAATTAAATAAAAATAAAGTGGCCACATGCTTTTTCCTGGCTGGGGAAAAAAAAAAAAAAAAGGATTATTGCAGAGGGATAACACTGCTTGCTGATAATTCTGCTGCCTTGTTTTTAAACAAGGCTGGAGCTGATACTGTTAGAGGCAAGGTAGAGCAGAGGTACAGACAAATTTTAGTATAATAAAGAGCACAAGACTCAGACTTGCCCAGTTCTCCTGCTCATCCAAAGGATATCAAAAGGGGTCATAAAAAGGCACTGGGTAGCTGAGTGTCACCCTCTTCCAAACCCCACTTTAACTGCTGCCCCAATTTGCTCCCTAAGCTTTGTAGTAGGCAGAAAATCAGGAACCTTCAGAATCCCATTTGGTGGATCAGTGATGTGATTGACTCTTGGTACCACCAGGAGCACTTCCAGCCTCCTGCTGTTGAATGGTTGCTGGAAGCTGTGCTCTGATGTGCTGAGTGTCACAGGTTAGATCAGGACCCTGACCTGAAGGTTCGTCTGCTCCCCTCTGTGGTCTCAGGCTTTCTCCAAGTGCTGCTTTTGTGAGACTGAAGCTATTCTCATCCCAGAGGAGTCTGAAAGGAGATCCACTGGACTCTTACTGAGCATCAGGCGTGCAAATAAATACAGATTCATTCTTAAATGAAATTGGTTTTGAAATAGAGTGTATTTTGTCATGTGCAATGGCACATAAGCAGTATTAAGACTAGTAAAATTTATTAAGATGTGGAATTTAGAGTTAACAGTATTGCAGGCACCTCTAAGGACTGTGCATTACAGAAACAGAAATGCTTTGAACATATGCAAGCACTAGACTGAGATTACTCAGGGTCTAGCCTAGACATCCATGAGACTAAACTTTTAATTTTAACTGGAAAAAAATGTTGTTTGTAAACAAGGTTATACGTGGAAATACCTGGTTGTCTCCTTCTTCACCTCTCTCCTGTCCTCATGATCTTGCAGACTGAAAGCTCTGTAAGGCAGCTCCATCTCTGTCTGGTCCTGCAAATATTTATTTTAATGACTAATTTCCACGTGGGAATAGTGCCATGAATGGATGTCATTTGAAGACACCTGTGCTCTCACACAGGAGCACTGTGGGTTCACACGGGGTCACAGCACCGTGGCTCCTGGGGGGGCTCTGGGGGCTGATGCAGCACAGAATAACAGCAGCGAATGTGCAACACAGTGCCATGCAAAGAGCGAACAAGGAGAGTGCGTCTTTTAGTGATTCCAGACCTTTTCTGCTTTGTTGGAGCGGGTTTTGATGCTGTCTCTAGACATCTGTCTGCCTTGCTTTGGAAAGTACAATGGCTTTTGTACATTTGTGCACCCCGACTTCTCCCTACGGCTTCCTCATTGACATTTGATGGGTAAAAAAAATGGTGTTATTTGCACAGTTTTGGGGGTGGGGGCAATTACCATAAAGCCTGAGATGTGTTGTTGTTGTTGTTTACATACAGGTGAGGTCTGCCATAAATCCTATACTCAGTTTTCAAACCTTTGTCGTCATAAGCGCATGCATGCTGATTGCAGAACCCAAATCAAGTGCAAAGACTGTGGACAAATGTTCAGCACTACGTCTTCCTTAAATAAACACAGGAGATTTTGTGAGGGCAAGAACCATTTTGCAGCAGGAGGATTTTTTGGCCAAGGCATTTCTCTTCCTGGAACCCCAGCTATGGATAAAACGTCCATGGTTAATATGAATCATGCAAATCCGGGCCTTGCTGACTATTTTGGAGCCAATAGGCATCCTGCTGGTCTTACCTTTCCAACAGCTCCTGGATTTTCTTTTAGCTTCCCCGGTCTGTTTCCTTCAGGCTTGTACCACAGGCCACCTTTGCTACCTACTAGTTCTCCTGTTAAAGGACTTCCGAGCACAGATCAGACAAACAAAAGCCAAAGTCCCCTCATGACAAATCCTCAGATACTGCCAGCCACCCAGGATATTTTGAAGGCACTAAATAAACAACCATCAGTAGGGGAGAATAAGCCAGTGGAGCTTCAACCAGAAGGGTCCTCTGAAGAGAGGCCGCATGAGAAACTCAGTGACCAGTCAGAGAGTAGTGACCTTGACCTTGACGATGTCAGTACCCCCAGTGGCAGTGACCTGGAAACCACCTCGGGCTCTGATCTGGAAAGTGACATTGAAAGTGAGAAAGAGAAATTTAAAGAAAATGGTAAAATGTTCAAAGACAAAGTAAGCTCTCTGCAGAGCCTGGCGTCAATAAATAATAAGAAAGACCACAGCAATCATTCCATTTTCTCACCATCCTTAGAGGAGCAGACTGCGGTGTCAGGAGCGGTGAATGATTCTATAAAGGCTATTGCTTCTATTGCTGAAAAGTACTTTGGTTCAACAGGACTTGTGGGGCTGCAAGACAAAAAAGTCGGAGCCTTACCTTACCCTTCCATGTTTCCCCTCCCGTTTTTTCCAGCATTCTCTCAATCAATGTATCCATTTCCTGATAGAGACTTGAGACCGTTACCCTTGAAAGTGGAGCCCCAATCACCCAGTGAAATAAAGAAGATCCCAAAGGGAAGCTCTGAGTCTCCCTTTGACCTCACCATAAAGCGTAAGGAGGAGAAGCCACTTACTCCCATACCCTCAAAGCCAGCAGCCCCCTGTGCAGCCAGCCAGGACCAGCCCCTGGATCTCAGCATGGGCAGCCGAAGTCGAGCCAGCAGCACAAAACAAGCCGAGCCTCGGAAAAACCACGTCTTTGGAGAGAAGAAGGGAGGAGACCTCGAGCAAAGGAAAGCTTCCGAGTCCTCTTTGCAGCACGCCAGGCCCACCCCGTTCTTTATGGATCCCATTTACAGGTAACAGGCTGTCTGCTGCCTTTCAGCACGCTTTGGGACGGGCAGCCGGGTCTGCCAGGGCCGCAGCCCCATCCCCATCCCGGTGTCCCTGGAGGCACCATCCTGCTGCCGAGGCATTGGGGGGCCCGGACTGCGTTCTGACCTGCTCATCCCAGCTACTCCCACCCAGCCCCGGCAATGCTGTAATTAGCAAGTCTTCATGACTGCCCTCATTGCCCTGAGTCATTAGTTTAACCTGCACCTTGACGTGCAGAAGTTGAATATATTCCCTTAGCCATAAATGAATTGTCATCAGAATTGAATGTTTATATTTTTGCTGTGTATTTGACATCACTGGTTTGCCTAAAATTCCTTTTCTTCCAAAATGCTGCCAACTCTGGCTTTCCCTGGATTTGACAGTGCATCTCCACAGGGTGCCTGTTGTACTCCACCTTGCCAGTTCCTCTTGAATTCAGTAGAAGTATCTCATAAGTACAACATTGCTCCCAAGGTGTGCTAAAAACATGGAAATGGAGAGTGATTTCTGCCCTTTTTTACTATTATTTGAGGAGTGGGTTGATTTCTTCAGGCATTTCATTCATGGAATTGAAGGCACTGTGTCCTTGTGTGTATAAAGCCTCAGCTGCTTAAGCATAGAATCATCACAGCATGGTTTGGGTTGGAAGGAACCTTAAAAATCATTTTGTTCCAACCCCTTGCCATGGGCAAGGACACCTTCCACTAGACCAGGTTGCTCAGAGCCCCATCCATGCTCTGCCTGGTGAAATCAGTGGGAACCTTGTTGTTGGCTTTGACAGGAGCACAAAGAGACACTGTCAGAGAGCTGAGGTTTTAAAAACCAGTAGTAAAATCAGACGCCCTGGTGTTTCCCAGTAGAGCTGAGATGGATTGCACTGGGATCTGAATTTCATCTGCATGCTGTCTATATCAGCCCCCTTGCCCTTTCTGCTCATATATCTGTAACCAGCCAAAGTAATGCATCTAAATTAGAGAAATATTAGCCATAAAAATATTGGTCTGTAATATAAATGACTGATTTTACAGCCTGATATTAAAAAAAGAAGGTTATTGCCATGTAAATTATGTTAATTTATTACTTTATCTGAAAAAGGAATGCTGTGGGCAAAGTTTTTGGGGAATGCTGGTGCATAAGACACCAAGTCTGCATTACAAAGAAACAGGATATGATGCTGTTTACTGAGATGGTTTTATTCATGCCAGATTGATATCTGTATTGGACCATAGGTTTTCTTTGTGTCATATTCATTTAAAATGCCTGAGGCAGCGGAAATAATGATCTGTGTTTTATGGCCTTGCATTACAAACTAATTAAATTGCAATACAAACTCCCCTGCCCAGGGCAGGGGGATTGGAATGAGGTGATCCTTAAGGTCCCTTCCAACCCAAACCATTCTATGAGTCTGCATTTCTGTGATTCTAATGAAATTTGTATAAATTCTGGCAGTGTGGCACAAGGCCAGTTGTTACTGGGCCTTCCTTTGCCACAAGTTACATCTGCGTACGGACCTCTTAGAATTATTACCAACCTTTTGAAATGGATTGTTCCCTATGTATATGGGATTATTCACTATATGAACAGTAACATCTTCCTTTAATGAAAATTCACAGCCCCCGCCCCAGTAATGAGCTGTACACGGGAACTGAAACTGGACTGTCTTTCCATATCTTGTACCATTATCTCTGAGAAAAAGACTACTTCATATGTAACTGACTATTTTAAACCTGAGCAGCTGTATGATTATCATTATTATCTGAGACTGATTCATCACAAGCAAATCTAATTTTAACATTTACAGAGTAGAAAAAAGAAAGTTAACTGACCCACTGGAAGCTTTAAAAGAGAAATACTTGAGACCTTCCCCGGGATTCTTGTTTCATCCGCAAGTAAGTATTTTGGGAATTCTGATGTTGTAAACAAGCCTGTTGATGCTTCAAAGCAGGTGCAGAGAAATGAATGCAGTCTTAGTCATTTTTGGATTTCCTAAAACACACAGTTTTTGCTGGACCATTGTGGTGGAAAAGCGTAAGCATTGTTCTGAGCTTCTTGATGTTTTGCAGATGAAACAACGTGTTTTGATTATAGAGGAAGCCAGATTCAAACTACATGTATCTTTTAGAACCGTTTTGCTCCAAAACCATAGCATAGCTCCCAGCCCTTGCAGCTGCTCGTGTCTTCTTCAGCACTCCCGTGCTCTGGGCGAGTGGAGTCAGTATAGACTATGAGGACCTAATGCAGGTTCCAAGTAGGGCCAGCAAAGCTTGAGCATCCCAGTTATCAAGGGATTTCATTATATTTAAGGGCTCCCATAAAAGAGGTCAAAGTTTCCACCCAATGCTTTCAAGTCTCATAGTGCAATTGCTCCATCTTTTTTAGACAGCTCTTGTGGGCTATAGCGTGTGCAGTGGCTGTGTAGGATCCCTGCTCCTCCACACCTGAAGATATGCCATGTGAGGGCTGCTCTCTTGTTCATAGGCCACAATCCTGAATAGCATGTAGAAGGGTGTCCCTAAAATGGTGTAACAATTGCAATGTGTTTGTAGTGTGGGAAGAGGATCTGGGTGCAAGCTGTTGCTTTTCTCCACCAGCACCGCAGTCTCGTTTTGTCATCCTCCTCCTTGCTCAAGGAGATTGTGCTAAAAATTTGGGTTAAATATTACATATGCAATAAAATGCTCTGTGGTATTTGCAAATTTGAACCCCTTGCTGATTGTGGGGTCTTTCATTTTAGCAATGACACCCTATACACATCCTGTATTTCAAGCACACACAACCATGAGCTTCTCTTTCTGGTTCAGCTTCCTCTGAATTCTTGGCCAAAGCCCCCAGTAATCTGCCACCACTTGCTTTCTTTTTTTCAATGAAGTCCTAAGTTGTGTCCTAAGGTGTTGAATAGATGCTGAAATATGGGACTTCTGGAGAACTGGGAAGAGCAGCTGATGGCATATATGGTTGCAGATGCGCAAACATAATGCTGGTGCATGGGTGGAGAGTGCAGAAAAACACCCTGGTCCAGTTTCAATGTCTGGAGGAAGTGTCAGATATAAGTATTGAAGTATTTAGTAGTATTTATGTGCTATAAGTATTTATGGCATTATGTAAGTATTCATTAAATAAGTATTTAAGATGTATTAAAATTACTGCGAATTTATGTGCAAGATTTAATAGCAGCTCAACACCTCCTCCTGAGTTACTTTAAATAAGGTAAATTTGCCCAAGTGGAAAAACAAATAAAAGTTCCCATTTCACAGTGCATATTACTAATGGACAAACAGGAGCTCAGTCCTCTTTGTGTCCCTTGTGCAAAACTATGGTTCCTCTCCATGAAATGAGTTATTCTGTTAGAGCAGCTAAGGGGCTGTAAATTACTAGTAAATTATTTAAATAAGGACATTTAAGGTACTATATTGGTGGAAAAAAGCAGTATTATTTTTCTTGGTGCTTGCTGTCGGTTCAGAAGGTGTAACTCAGTGTGCATCGGTGTGGTTGGATTCAGGGGGCACTGGAGGTATCACAGGTTGGGCTGATGCCAGTGGTAGGCTGGGGGCTCAGTGGGTGAGAAAGGGGCTGTTGAAGGAAAATTCCCATTTAGGAGTTTGGCTGTGGTGGACAGGGAAGGAGTTGGAGACTCTTCTGTGTAGCGTTGTCTGACTCTGAGTTCCCCGGGGAGCTGGGAGTCAGATGAGGATGCCGTGGGGGTGCAGGTGCAGTGGAGACATTGGGCATTTTCCCATTAGTGGGCATGACGTGGGGATTTCACCCCTCCTGTTTTTTCACTGAGAGCTGGTTAAATCTCTCGGTGCCTGAGGAAGGTCCCAGTGCTGTCACCAAGCCTGTCAGATTGAGGAGGAGGTGTCAGATGCCACCTCCCTGCGGCAGGGCCAGCACAGCGGGGCAGAGCCAGCCCCCTGGGGCAGGAGGGAGGGCTGGCTGTGCACCTGCCTTGCTGAGCCCCCCCCTCCTCCACACTTCCCATTGTGCAAGAGAAGAGAAAACCCGTGGTAAAGCCTGGCTTTCGTTTTATCACTTACCTGTCTGAGAGGGATGAGGTCTTAAACATGGTGTGAGATGGATCGATGCAAAGGTCAGGAGTGTAACAGGCACTCTTAGTACATTGTAAAAGAAAACTAAACCACCAGCACATGTCCTGTCAAAAAAGTAAATGCCAAAAAGTGCTCTGTTGCAAACTTTAATAGAAAGGAGGCTCCAGTTTGCAAAGGCAGAATCTGGCTCAGTATTTATAGAGGACTGGGGAACGGCGGAAAAGCTGTTTTTCCTTTATAGTCCTGTTCACCCCTGTAAAAGTACAGGTGGGCAGTGCTCCACAAGTTCTCATTTTCTGCTGGCAGGATTTCTCCGTGTAAAACATCTCCAGAATTACTGTTTGTGTCCTACAAGCTTGTGTTTCTATAGGTGAATTTATTTCTGAAAATTGCCATCTCATGAAGAAAGAATTTCTTTTTTTTTTTAAACTGGCTAATACGACAGCAAACAGATGGATCTTTCAAATAGGTGTCTGAAGTAGAGCTTAAAGACATAAACCCTGTAGTCCTTATCCTGTCCCTTCTTGGGCAAAATTCCTCCCAGTGGCAGTGGCCCAAAAGCTATTAATATTAGATAATTTAATGGCATTTCACAATAATTCTTCATCACAAGGACTGGGTTTTTAGGAAGAGAACCCCTCCCCTGCAACAAATAATTCAGAATAACATTTTAATTAGTATCTTTAAATAAAATCTTAGTAAGTAGTTTGATTGCAATGAGGGTTCCAATGCAGGAATAATATGTTGTTTTTGTTTCAATTTTGCTCCCAGTTCCAATTGCCTGATCAAAGAATTTGGGTAAGTTCATTGCTTATATTTTTGATTTAATCACTGTGAAATAAATTGCATAAGAAAAATATAGTATGAAAGATAACTTACCACTCAATTACGGAGCATGCCATGCTTTCCTACAGGGTGTTGTAGCTGTAGCAGATAAATAATCCTCTTATGTCAAATCGGCTTTGTTTTTACATATCTGATCCTGCTGCTTTTATTTGGCAAAGGCAATGGGAGCTTTACCTGAGTGAGGGTTTCAGAATGCAGTCTTTGTTTATATGTAGCTGAAATTGTTCCAAGCCATTTCCTTCAGAGATTGCAGTGAAATTTTCAGGCTGAAATCTTGTTAGATTGCAATAGTTAATAAATATTTAATCTGCATTAAAATACAGAGCCTCAGAGGACTTCATGTTTCTCTCTCGCCTTGACTTCAGTGGGAGTTAGTCACTTTAATAGTCATTTTAATAGCTTTGAAATTTGGAGCTTAATTGCTCATTGCAGTGCTTAAAGCAGGAATAGAACACCCATTTATTTGCTGTGTTTAGGTCAAATTTGTCCTGTGTGTATACTTACATCGTCCCCCTTACACGAGCAGGAGTTGTCCTTTTAGTACTATGGGATAAATTTGAGCTCTCTCTTCTATTTTTATAAAACGTTATTTTTAATATGTCTAAATTGTTCATAAAAAAAAAAAAAAGGAGAGCTACAGCAACTGCTTTTGCAGATGCAACTCAAATAACACCGTGTTCTGCTCTTGCATCGCTGGCTCCTCAGCTGCAGCGCTGAACCCATAAATACTTGTCCCAGATTTTTCCCAACCTTTGGGCTTGGGAGGGGAGAGCTGGAGCCAGGCGGCTGCGGGTCCTGACTCACTCGCTCGTCGCTCGCAGAGCGCCGTGGGCTCGTTTCGCAGGGCAAAGCCAGGACTTTGCAGACCGAGCTCTGAGGGCTCCTCGTGCTCTTCCCCACGTGCGCCTCTGCCCGGGGCTGGTGTGGAGCCCCCGGAGGTGCTGGCCCTGCAGTTGGGGGGGGCTTAGCCCTGCTCTCCCTTCCATGCCCTCCTTGGTACGCCTCAGAAGCAGTGATGGACCTTTGCTTTGCGCACACACGGCTTTTAATCCCACCGCCTTCCTGTAAAACCGTGGTTTATGCAGTGCAAGAGTTGCACTGGGACCCTGAGCTGAAAGGAGCTGAGGCACTGAGGGACTCCTGCAAACACCCATAGGTGCTGAAGGAGCTCAGCAGGCAGGACGTAGGGTTAGATGCCAGACTTGGAGAGCACAAGAGCTGCTTTCCAAACGTTGTCTTTGCTGTAGAGGGAGTTCAGTGTCGGACATGAAGGGGCCACGGTAGAATATGTGATTTGGCCCAGGCACCCTTAATCCTCCACTCTCAGAACAGTGGCTCATTTGGGGGATATTTGGGAGGTTGAAAAACCCAGTGCAGTCTGTTCCTTCTGTCTGCTTTCCTTGACCTTGGCTTGGTCCTCAAATTTCCATCATTCTGCTGCTTTTGTGAGTGTACGTCCCCTGGCCATGTCTGTGCTTTGAGCAGCTCCAGCAGAAATAGGTATTTAAAGCATAAAGTGACTGGGCAGGATGCTGATTCATGGATGAATCTCCATCTTGAGAATTTTGAATATGTCACACGAGCCTTTCTATCTCAATTTCCAGTTGCATGTGACATGTATTTCAGGATTATTTGAAGTTGTTTCTCATTGTTTGGCAGGAACCCTATAGTGCAAATCAATGGGAAACACCCTCTCTTGAATGAATCAGATTTATTTCATCTGTGGACTCTTTTATCCCCTTCTGGTCCCATCAGGAAAGAGTTGCTATAAAGAGGTTCTGTAGTCATAGTCAGACATTATCTGCAATAGCTTTATGGAGTGTAATTTAAAACAATTTTACAAATAAACTAACAGGAATTTGGTGAGTGCCTTTAACAAAGCTTTAATTTTACTGCGCTTATTTTTGGGACACGATCCATTCTGTTAGCTCAGCTAAATCCCCACCTACTGCATTTATACCAAAAAAAGTTCTTCTGGAACTGTACTCTGCAGATCAGCAGGAGTTTCTCGCTACTGCTTCATAAAGTTCAGCCACGTGTGATGGGTCTCTTGAACGTGAATATAGCTCAGCCAAGTTCCAGGACTGCATGTCCAAATACACACAGTTACAAGACAACAAATTCACAAGTTGTAGTTGTTAGAGGCAGCATTATAACTTGAGCTGGGGAGGGAGAAATCCTGAGCTGTAGTAGTTGGATTTTGAAGATTTCTCCAAATAACAGTAGTAAAAATAGAAAGTGAACCCTTGAACAATTTTTTTTCCCATGAGTTGCAGCCATAAAGTCAGTTGTTTTTGTGATAGCAGCAGTGAAGGAGTCGCGTTTGTAAAACATGAGGTCATGTAATTCATGACATTGTCTGCGAGATTATTTCATATCATCAGGTTATTCTTAAAAAGCAGCACCAGCAAACCTCTGCTTAATTTATGCCACTTTTTCTTCGGTTGGTTAATAAATTTTAAGACAAATGCTCCAGCCCCCTGATGATGATATCTTCCTCACTGAAATGTTTATAAATACTTGTTTTAGCCGATTATGGTAATGTCTGCATTTTTGAGTCGGAGCTGGGGAATTGCGACTGCACATTAGTTTGCGTCAGTCGGAGGTTAATAGCCTCTCAGGGAGCAGAAGGGAGGTGGGGGAAAGCTGCTTCCTTTTCCAGACATCTGGACACAGATAGAATCAACAACTCTTATATATGTAAATCAAAAGTTACTGTTCTATATAAAATACTGTCATTCACTGATTTCAGATTAGGAGCAGACATGACTTGTCCGTAAGGCAATAGCTGTATGTAAAATATGTAATGGGATCTTCTTGCTCTCTTGCCTCCTCAGAGGGCTTTCTCCATGGATGTGGCAATTACAAGAACCCTATCCTTGGGGTCAAGCAGTGCCTTCCTCCCCATGCCCTGCTCAGGGATCACCGCAGCCCTTGGGCACTTGGCTGGGGGTGCAGACCCCCCTGGAAGCGCTGCCTGGTGGCTTGAGCCACATGTCTGCCTCCCTAGTGGTCCCCAGGGACCATCCCTGGAGAGATGAGATGACCATGAGCACCCACTTAGCCTCCCAGGAGAGATGCTGTCACTAAAAACTTGCTGCAGGAGTTTGGTGGGTTGATGACCGGTGGCATCTCCATGGCCAGCACAGCTCTTGCTTTGCCATCCTCAGTAATGGTGTTTTGAAGGACGAAGAGCTACTTCAGTTGTGTTTCAGCTGAAAGAGGGAGTTCCATTGCAGAAGAAAGAAAGTAATCTCCTGGGTTAATATTTAGTCATTTAAAAAAAAATAAAAAATGAGATGGTGAAAAAGGGTAAGAATAAAATAGTGATTTTTACGATCTTTGAAAATTATCATTGAGTCCACCTTGGGGTGTCTTTGGGCTCTGAACTATGGCAATATGTCTGTACATGCCATAGGAAGAAAGGTGAGCAGGAAAAGAGCAGAGTTTATGGCTGTTTACTGAGAACAGCCAAATGCAAAGCTGTCTCTGAAGATTTTGCAGAAGATTCAGAGAAAACTGAGTCACTGGGATTAAAACAGCAATAAAACTCAATGTCAGTAAATACCCAGTAATACTGAGGGGAAAGTGTGACTCTTAACTCATGTCTTTCAGGAAAAAGATCTTGAAGTGATAGTTTTGTGAAAATATCTTCTGAGTGCTTAGCAGAAAGAAATTGAAAACATCATTATGTTACAGCGCCTTCAAGTCTTAAACACAGCCAAAGTCCCTCTCGAAAAGGCCATAGCAGAGTTAGAAAAGACACAAGGAAAGTGCAACAATGATGATCAGAGACAGGGGACAGCTTCCATACAAAAAGAGACTGAGTAGATTTTGATTTTTTCAGCTTGGAAAAAGGTGCCTGAGGGAGCTGTGCCCCAGCTCCGTGAGCCCTTGAATGCTGAGCGCAGCTGAATGAGGAATGGTTATTCATTAGTGTTAACAATACGAGAAAAAGGAAAGAGGTGCACACAGCTGAATTATCAGGCGAAAGGTACAAAAGCCTGTATCTTTTCATACACACCTAATTAAATTGGTGAACGCTCCCTGACAAAAACAGAAATGGGTTTGAAAAGGGTTTAGCCAAGTGAATGGGAGCAGCAGCAGCCAATGGCCATTTAACACCGTAACTGAGATGCTGCCTCCAGTTAATACTCTTGCACCTCTTGGCGCTGCTGTGTGACAGGAGGCACTGGGGAAGAGGCCTGTCCCTTGCCCACCCTCCTGCATGTCCCCTGGGGCCACTGCTTGGAACTGGGATAGCGCCTTCCAGGTTTAGAATTCCTGCTTGGCTTTGGTGCCCGAGTTGGTCCCCAGTGCAACAACCCCCGGATTTCATATTGCTCAGTTGGGTATTTTGCCACTAGACTGATGAGCAGGGACCGTCTGCCTGCAGATGAAGTGATGGAGAGCATGTTGCGGGTCTGCGCTGTTAGGATTTTTTGGGCTGAAAAACGGCCCCACAGCCCAGGTGCCCAGCGTGTGATATGGACTGGCATCCTGAAGGCTCTGGGCACCAACACACCCCAGGAATTGCTTAAGACAATGCCCCAGTTTTGGTTCCTGGGAGCCCTACCTCCAGCAGATAGCACCAGCTCCAGCTGTGGGACAGCAGTGCAGTGACAGTGCCTCGTATCAGCAAAGCCGTGGGGCCAAGCTCTTCCCTTTGGTGCTCGTCCAGGTCTTCAAGACCATAAATCATAGCAGTTAACTGCACAGACCAGGCTTTAGGAAAAAAAAAAATAGACCAAAACAACAAACACAATAGTCATTCCTATGGTGAGAAATGTATTTTTAGAAAGCGAGTAATACTTTAAAATAATTGGAAGTGCTCGTGTTTCCTCTGGATGAAGGATTTAAGGTTAGGTGCTGATTTCATACCTATTTTGGGACTGATGTAATCCTGTACATTAAAGAAGAATCAGTCTCAATTTCGCCTCTGCAAAATCCTGGAAACAAGAACTAAAAAAAAAAAAATCAGCATGACTAAGCCATTTTAAATGCAAAGGGGAAAATAGTTGCTTTAATATATTAATGGGGGGCAACATGTGCATGAGAAATGGTGATCCAAAAATGATTTAAACCCACCAGATAATGAAATGGACTTGAATATTAAATATACATAAATAAAACATTTATTATACTTCTCAATACCCTTATTATTCTTCACCATAAATATGTGCTATCATAACCCATGCACTGTCTTGTCACTGCTAATCAGCCTGAAGGCCAAAGGGCATTTTTCATTCAAACCATTTATTTTCAGCCATTGTAAAATTGATGAGTGAATTTTTTGGGGGTACAATTAGAAGGAATTAAAGGTAGTGGAATGGCTACTGTGAAAGCTTCAAGAATCAATTCTGACTAAAGGAAAAGGGAGGTCATATAAAAAGAAATATAGGGTAATGTTGAGTTGTATGGGTTGATAATGACATCTCGGTGCCGAGATAGAATTACCTCCTCTCCCAGCAGCATCATCATTACATATCTCATGCCTGTGATCAGTACACGTCAAAATCCTTCATATTGACAAATGTGCTGTCCACTTGCATCTGTGGAGAATGTTTTAGCAGCTGAGTGATTATGAATCAAACCCCAGAGCTTACAGCCCCTACTGCCTCGCAATGCTTTCACATTTGTTGCCTGACAAGTAAATGCATCTTGACTTCCCTCTGAGATTTTTTATTTTTTTCCTCCGTGTTTGATGAAAGACGTTTGGCAAATTGGCAGTGGTACCCTGTACGTTGCAATTTGTACTCGGCATTAGGAATCTGAGCATGAAATGAGAGGGCAGGCTACAGGCTAAAGGGAAAAAAACAACCCAGCCCAAAGGCAGAGCTAACCAGCCTGGAAATAGGCATTCCAGGAGATAAACGTGTAATTCTGCCAATTAAAATAAAATTAAACAAACCCTAACAAATGTGCAGTTCTTCCGATTAAAATTCCAATTTCCCGACAGTCAGAGCGGTCTTTTATGGATTTTGAAGAACAGTTTGTGGAGGTGTTCCAGCTGAGAAGCATTCAGCATCTTGTCTTCTGTGTAATTTCCTTCTTCTTTGCAAGCAAGATCCTGCACAGGGCTCATGCTGTGGTTTTTGTGCTCTGTAGGTGAGAGCTTGGCTTGCTTTCTTTTTGTTTGTTTGTGGTGTTTGAAGAGGTGATGGTTACTCTCACCTGTCAGTAGGCTCAGCAGCATTTCTGAACTCTCCGAGTGGCAATTTTTGAGGTTTTGAAGGAATTTTTCATGGTAAGTTCCAGACACCTCAAAGGAAGCCATTCTCCAGAAATTATTTAATCCCCAGTCCCTGCAAATTACAGACAGCTAATCAAGAGTGGAGCCATACCAAAGCTTGTAGGGTTTGCAGGCAACTAAGAGTAGAGCAGGAATATTAAGAGGTTGTAGAAGAATAGGATAGACATCTAATGTAATGTTAAATACAGAGCACCAAAGCCATCAAAGCTTCATTTTTATGGGTTTATCTCATGGTCTTTGATGTGATGAGCAAAAAAACTGGACTGAAAGGTTGGTTGTGGCTGGGCAAATTGATGGAGCCTCTCTGGATCTGGCTTGTTTCAGCCCTTGGTTTTGCTAGAGTGCTCTTAAAAGTTTCCTCTGCAATATGTATCACCTGCAAGTCCTCAAAAAACCAGACAAATATAGGAATTCAGTTATTGTTTCTGTTGATTTGGTCAAAATGGCCAGTGATTTCTGTAGGTGGGATGTGTAGACTCACAGGCACATGCCCACAGAGCATGAGAGAAAACCTGGAATTTTAGAGAAGTAAGGACTTTAAAAAAAGGAGAAATGAACACTGGCTGATTTAGATACTTTGTGTGGAGGCATCTTTCCCTTATAATGACTAGGATAGCATCTGCTGTAGTAGTGGTGAGTGCTGTTCCAGGTGGGACAACATCTTGGCCACAATCTCACGTAACTTGCCCCGTAATTTTTGAGACTGCGCCTCTCCCTTGGCTGTTTTTTCCCTATTTTTTCCCACTTGTCAGTGTGCGCTCTCTGTGCTTCGGTTTCCTGGTGAGAGCAGAAAGCCGAGGTGGCATTTACCTTGACGGGCTCTGTGCTCTCCTCTCTTGCAGATGTCGGCTATAGAGAACATGGCCGAAAAGCTGGAGAGCTTTAGTGCCCTGAAGCCCGAGGCCAACGAGCTGATCCAGTCGGTGCCATCCATGTTCAACTTCCGCGCGCCGCCGAGCGCCCTTCCCGAGACCCTGCTGCGGAAGGGCAAGGAGCGCTACACCTGCAGGTAGCCCCGGGGCCACCCCCTGCTCCCCAACCCCCCCAGCCCAGGGGCTCTCTGACAGCGACCACAGCGACTCTCGCTCTCTCTCAGGGCTCTCTGTGCCCAACAGAACACGGAAAGTGCTTTTTTCCTTTGAGGTTTTTATTTATTGAATTATCGGTGTTGCGAAACAAAGAGTTTTCCCTGTATCATACCGGTTTGATAAATGAGGTGGAAACTATTACATAAACAATTCTTTTTTTCCCAAATTTTCTCGTCGCTTTCATATATAAAAGTGTGCTTTCATTATTGATTTTTTTGATCATATACTACAGACATGTTTTCTCTCAGGCTTCTGGTTTTAATATCCAAAGGGATTGGTGATAAAATACATGACTTATTAGGACTTGTGTGTACAGACTTTAAAAAAAACCCACCCCACAATGAAGATAGTCATTGAACGTGCACCCAAAATGAATGGGAGCTTTGTCAAGGAGAGTGGAATTAGCTGTGTGGGTATTTTGAAGGCTTATACATCATGTTGTGAAAAAATAAATGGGATGGTAAAAGTGAGGGGATGCAATCTTCAAAGTCATCACGTGGAGCAACCACCACCCTCATTCACCAAGAGTGTGCTGTGTGTGCTCTGTCTCATGAAAAAATGCCCTTAACAGAATGGGCCAATTATAACCTGAATATTAATATTTTACTTGAATGAAGGGGGAAAACTCTGGATAAATTTTCTTTTGCCATTATTTTTCCTGTGGCATATTACTGAGTTTGGAGAATGGTTTTTAAATTGCATTATTCAGGTCTCTATATCATCTCCAGAACGTGCAGGCATTTGACAGTGGCGTATCGGTTTATCTGATCTCTTTGAAAACATGTCACCTTCTTTCAAGACATGTTGTTATAGAAACATACCTTGATGGATTAGGTCTTTGAGTCTTGTCTGCTCTGATCCTATTCAATGCACAGAATGGTGTCACGTTTGCTGACACGTAGAATTGCTTGAAAGGTTTGAAATTTGCTTACATGGAGGCAGAAAGCCAAGGCTTTACTAACAGATTCTCTTGATTCCAAATCTGAATGAGGCTGATAATCACCTAGTGAGCTTAGAAACTTGGGGTGATCTTCAAAATTGGTGTGTTTCATATATCCTTTCCTTATGCACAAGGAAAGCTGATTGGTACCAGCAGTTCCATTCCCATTCTCGTTTGTGTGGCAGTCCCTTATATTTACTGAAAGCTTTTATTGAGAAGTTGTCACACCAAAGCAGTGCCAATAGTACTATATATTAATGATTTCATTTGGGCTGTGCATCAAATGCAGCTCAAGTTGGAACAAAGCCATTGAGGGCAATGTTGTCTTATCAAACCTTTTCTTATCACAGATACTGTGGCAAGATTTTCCCGAGATCTGCAAACCTAACACGTCACCTGAGGACTCACACTGGAGAGCAGCCCTATCGGTACCACAACCCCTCACCCTTGTTTGTGCTGTAGTCACATGATCTTTAAGGTCGCTTCCAACCCCAAGTATTCCATGGGTCTATGAATAAAGCCAGGGAATGGGTGTTCAGCGTCCTTTCTGGGCCAGCTCCCTGCTTTCCTCCTTGACGTTGGTGACCCACCGTTGCCTTTTGGTCTCAGACAGAGTTTTGTGTGTTCAGTGCTGATACTCAAGTGTTGGAGCTGCATAAAGGGGGGGGGAGTTTTTGGTCCTCATTATTGAAATTCTTTTGACTGAGGCAGCTCCCCAGCACTATCCACAAATCCTGCCCTTGCTGGCAGGATGGCTGGCACTGCTGAACCAGAGTGATTGAAGTGATGTCCAGTAGGGCTCATGGGTATATTTTCTCTTGCAAAAATGTTTTTCCTTAGAGTTCTGTGGTGGTATTTGCAGCCTAAAGTTGGGTGATTTGTCAACCATCTGATTTCTGAAAGGTCCTGGTTGCAAAGGCAACTGTGTTTATTTGCTTCCTGCCTAATCTGGATCCTGTCTGAGGTCTGCTTAACCAAAAACCCGTGTGGGTGTACTCTCCTGTTGATAAGAATATGTATGTGATACTGAATCCAGGACAGTCACATGCAGGACTGTGTATAGTAGCTTCACCTTATTGAAAATGAAAGACTAATTTAAACTGGAAAGAAGCCAGTTCATGTTCCAGTAAAGCAAATGCAAGATTTCTGCATTTTATGAGCTGTAAAGAGCAGAGTAAGCTTGTTGTTTGTGAGGAAACAATATGTTTTTTGCCTCTAGTCTCTTTGGGAACTGAGATTCACATCTAATTTTATTGAAGGAAGGTCTTGATGCATGTTAAACCCGTCCACTGCATAAAAGCCACAAGCAATTAGTAGCATAATGGACGATTTCAGCACTAAAAAAAATTTGACATCATTGACAGGCGTAAGAGAGGCACGGGAGAAGTAAAAGATTGAAAAAGTAAAGTGGTGAAGACTGCTGGCTAGTTGCCAGCCAGAGAATTTGGAATAGTTATAGTATGACTTAGTAATGGCTTAAAGAGCAATACAGTAAAGGCTTTAGGGACTCCAAATCGCTACAGAGTATGAAAATTGATGCCTCTGGTACCAGAGTGATAGACTAAACTACTCACATTGGCACGATATTAAAGGTTGGGATTGTTTATTGCTGGTTTTTGCAAGATAACCAAATTTCCTCTGGGATTAGCAATCGAGCAAGCTAATTCCTCAAGAAAAGATCTAATCACATAGCATAATTTAGAATAGGAAAAGAAATAGCCTTTTTTACCTTATTTGAGCATTAGAAGAGATCTGTTTCATGTTTTTTCCAGAAGTGTTTAATTGTATTGTATTGGCAGCACATGAAACAATAGAGTTATTGCTCTACTGTTTTCAAACTTCCCAACTTTGCGTGCAACAGTTTTAAAAACATGGGACTCAATTACCATAGCTAATTTGACACCATTAACTCTGAAATACTGTGCTTATTCCTAAAGGCAGTATTTAAAATATAAAGTCTGATGTGAATTAAAGCTGAAACACCAACCACAGAAATGAAGTGTCCATTCCAAGGTCACAGCTCCCCCAGTTATTCAACCAAAATTTGTCTTTATTTCAGGGGGGATTGTGCCTCAGTAGGGACCAGGGAACTGCAGTTGGGTACTGAGACTGAGCCCAGGAGGTGCTTCATGTCTCTTAGGACAAATCCTACATTTGCAGCCACTAACAAACCCTTTTCTACCAACTTGTTTTGGTTTGTTTTTTTCAGATGCAAATACTGTGACAGATCCTTTAGCATATCCTCTAACCTGCAGAGACATGTGCGTAACATCCACAATAAAGAGAAGCCGTTCAAGTGTCACTTGTGTGACAGGTGTTTTGGTCAACAAACCAATCTTGACAGACATCTAAAGAAGCATGAGAACGGGAACATGTCTGGTATGTATGTCTTTTCCCTGCCCAGCCTGCCCTGTGTGCCATGTCCAGGGGCTGCACGTTCCCCGTCAGTGCTGCCGGCTCTCCGCAGGCACACGCGGCTCTGCGCCGCCCGCTCTGGCGAGCGGGGGGTTGGAAAATATGTAAGTGCCTAAGCTCTGCTGACATTTAAAGTGCTTTGAAAATCCCAGCATAAACTCTCCCCGTGTATAACTTAAGACCACTGGATGATGTCTCTTCTTTTGGTTTTAATTAAGCCAACCCATAGCGTTTTGAGAACAGACTGGGAAAATTGGTTTAATCCCATCGCCGCAATCACTTGGCTCTCTCAATAGGAGCCCTAGATTTAGAGTCTCAGGGGGCACTCTAAAAGATTTTCTTGGCACCTTCTAAAATATTCCCACTGTCAGGAGCTGAAAAGTGCTGGCTATTACGGAGGTAATGGTGCCTCTCAAGGCCCAGAGCAAATCGGTCACCGCACAGCAGCAGCAGCAGAGGCAGCGGCAGGGAGGGGATGTCATTGGTGTGGTTTGGGGATCTGCAGAGTTTAGGGAAAACCCTCTCTGCAGTCCTTCCAGTCTGCATTTCACATCACTGGAAATAGCCAGGTGCATGCAGTGAATGCAGAGCTGTTTCTTCCTGATGCACAGAGAGAGACGTCTACTCTCTCAGTGCTAATGAACCTGGGTGATTATGTCAACGGCCGCTCCATATTCTAAGCAAATCTGCCTAATTAATTAGTAGCTTAGGTGAAGTTCTGTGCTCAGTTCAGCCATTGGTCTAAGAAAGACAGCTGCTGATTGACAGTTTTGGAATCACAAGGAACAGGAGGGAGATGTTGAAATAGATACTTGGCAAAAGTGATTATAAATGACGGAAATGGCACCCAGGATGCAACCAGTCATTTTGGCTGGAAATCACCTCTGCCCGTGGATAATATACTTCCTTTCTAATTGCTGGCTTTATGGCCAAAAACGATAGATCACTATGACCAGATTTTTCTCGCTCTCACCCATTTTAACCATAGTTTGAATTTAATTTTGATTTAAATAGTTAAATATAGAAAATACAAAGGAGCAGCAACAGAAGTCCTATGTTTTGCTTTAAGGTACTGCAACATCTTCACCTCACTCAGAACTGGAAAGCACAGGGGCAATCCTCGATGACAAGGAAGACTCTTACTTCACAGAAATTAGGAATTTTATTGGAAACAGCAACCACAACAATCAGTCCCCCCGAAACTCAGAGGAGAGGTGAGTTGTGTCTCATCTGCCTTCAGAAGGTGCCACTGCTCCTTTTCCAGGTTTGCAGACTAAGCCTCATTTTTCACTTTTGATGATGTCTGGAGCCAGAGTTATTTTAGAATCTGGTTGCTTCGGTGGCCACACTGGTGTCTTACGGAAAGAAACGTGTTGGCTCTCTCCCCATCGTGCACGAAGATATTCCAGGTGGCAGATACTGGACAGAAGGTTCTGTCTGCGAACGCATTTCTCCTTCTATCAGGAGCTCTTGTTCATTTAAGTCTGCTGAAAAATTCCTTCACTTCTCTTGCGGCAGAACAGGTGAATTCTACATCCTGTGGCTAAATGTATGGAGCCTTAGGATTTAAGTGCAATATAAATGTGTAATTAATAAAGTAGACTAAGCTAAATTCTTGGATCAAATGAAAGATTGTAAGTGAAAGTCCTTTCCCGTAAGTAACTCAATCCCAAGAAAGATGCTGACTAGCCAAAAGCCCATGAGGCTGTGGGTAGGCATTGCTAGTCCACAGTGCTCCAGCACGTGAGAGAACTTTTTCTACTAAGATTTATTAAGTATATGGGTGTTTGAATTCTTCTGAACTAACAGAAGAGAGACCACTTCTAAATATTTTCAGCTAATAAAAGTACAGCTAAGCAGAAAAGGCTGTGGGATGGATACACACATGAGCCCCACATATTTCTTTGGGACTTGGTGTTGCATTATGCATTATTTGCCCTTTTGAATTGGCATTTCATTATCAACATCAAAAAATTTTTACTGTTGGTGACAAACTTCACCGTCTTCTCAATTTCCAGATGCCTTTGTGAAGGGATAAAAATGGTGGCCATAGCACAATTTTCACAAAAGTATTGGATTAAGTGATTACATGCATATTCAAATTTCATTCCTTCTTGATTGGCAATGAGGGTTTGGGATTTTTTTTCCTTGCACATCTGGTCTCAACATGTCCTCCGACAGGAAGTCAGCAAAGTGGAAAGGTTGCTGGGTTGTGCAGTGTTTCCTTTCTAAATTTGGCACTTCAGACTGCTCTTGACGGATATTTTATCCCTGGCAAATTGCTGCATTTGAAAGCATAATTAGAGAATCTGTTTTCTTAATCACATGGCTTTTGTTACTTTGGTTGTAGTCCATCTCCCTTTCATTTCTAACAGCCTCAATTGAGCATAACAAGCAAGTTGGCAGCCCAAACTGTGTTCAGTGATTTCTTACTTCTGCCTATTTAAATAAAAGATGATAAAGAGAGATTGCTCTGATGATCTTAGAGGGGGGTGGCTGCTTCAGCTCTCCCTGCTCTGCACAACCTCAGATTTTTTGATACTGCTGTAAAGACAGACCATTCCCTAGAGCGCTTTTTTTTAATGCAATGCTAAACTCATGACAATCAGCTGGAATTTGCTCGGAAAATAGATGCAACTGTATTATGTTTAGGAAAATGAAGCTGTTGTTGTGTAAGAAACCAGCTTTGCTTGTGTACACTCCTCAGAAAGTCCATCTTTTAGAGCAGCAAGTCACACGTTAAACCCCGACTAAGCTGGTAGGGCCCATCTTATCTTGCTCCAGCTGTTGGTATATCCCACATTGTCCCGCACAGTTTGAAGCACGCGGAGTCTAAAGCACACTGCGTGCGGACAATAACGTTTCCATTTTTATAACTGTATTCCTGGAAGAGTTAAGGACCTTCTGCACAATGAGAACAATAGATGAATCAAGGCCTCTGCACTACATAATGTGGCAAGGCAGATACACTGGTGGCATGAATTCGGGGGGCTCCACCGAGTGCAGCCCCTTTGCACCACGAGCACCTCTGGATGGGTGTTCCTTGACGTGGCAGTGCCAGATTTCTTCGGCTCTCGTTTAACGTGGTGGATGCAACGAAGCTCCGGGTGCTCCGAATCCTGCAGGGTTGAGACCATTACCAAAGGAGCCCCTACTTCAGCGTGGGTATTATGTCCTTGATAAAAATCCCATAGGAAGTAGTTAAGAGAAGTCATTGTCTAAAAGCAAATGACAACGTAATAACAGCGCGTAGGTCAAATGGTTTTCCATGTGTGTATTGCTGTAATTACTCATGTAGTAAGAATAAATGCACTTAAAATGCTATATGACCTTTCTTTTCATTACTTCTTATCCTTCAAATCAGTTCATAATGTAGTTCAGCATGGAGGCAGTATTGCAGACCACTCTGCAGGTCTTCACCTGAAGTCCCATAGGTTCCCATGTATGAAATCCATACTTTCAGTGAAGCAGTATGGCTTCCAAATGGGTGGTAGTGTGCAAAATTAATTATGCATGTAATTTTGACTTTAAAACTCTGAATGTGGTATTGGATGTCATTTTTTTAAAAACGCCGGATCTGATTTTCAGCGTTTCTTGGCTCCTACAGCTTCTGTTAAAAGGCAGTGAGTTGTTTTGCCCAGACTACATGTATGATTGGAAACATGAGATGAAATAATGCGTGAGATAATTTGGAATGGATAGCTGAACATGCCTCTGTTTGAACAGTAGTTTTAGCAGGATAATCCCATGCTGATGGTGCTGTAACATCCCACTGATGTTTGAGTGGAATTTTCTCCAGTGCTGCCTGAATGTCTGAAGCTAAGCAAGATATAAAATACAGAAATCACTTTATTCTGCTGGGACAGATCCTTTTCAGATCTGCCTCCAAGAGTCTGCTGGTGAGGAGCTTTCGTATCTGATTTGTGTTTATAGCTTGGGTTTGTTTTGATACTTTCAGAATGAATGGCAGCCACTTTAAGGATGAAAAAGCCATGGTAGCCAGCCAGAACTCGGATTTGTTGGATGACGAAGAGGCAGAAGATGAAGTAATGATGGATGAAGAGGACGAAGAGAGTGAAATGGCAGGGAAGGCAGTCAAAGAGCCTGTCACGAGCGACATGCACGAGGGGACTCCGGAGGAGGATTACGAGGAAACGAGTACTTTGGACATGAACTGCAAAGCTTCCCCTGGCAGGTTGGTTCCTTCCGGGTATTGGTGTGCCCGATATGCGGAATGAAAACAATAAACCATACAAGAGTGCCAGCACCAAACTGTGCCGTGGGAACCGGTCCGGAGGAGCCGACTTCCCACTCACAATAGCAACGTGCGTCTGTGTTTGGGTCAATACCAGCCCTGTTTTCAGCCTCTCCATGCAATCTGTGGCCCTTGTTAGGAAAACGAACTGTGCTCAGGGAGCTATTGTCAGGTTCTGGGTGAGACAGGAAACAGGGTGAGACAGTTTTGTGGGAGAGACGTTGTCTGCTCCATGAACCGTCCTGGACCTCTTGTAATGGTCTTGTGGAGAGACCAGGGGAGAGACCAACTCTCCCTCCCCCACTCCCACTGCCCACCCTTTCTTTAGAACAGAGAAGGGAATTCCTTTTATTTCAGCATCACTGTTCCATGAGCCAAGGTGGTTTATGAATGTGGAAAAGTGGGGAAATGCTCAGACGTGAAAATCTGAGAAGACAAGGGAACACAGAGAGGATCATTTAACTGACAGGAAAACCTCCGTGGTGTTTTTGTAGGTATAAAGAAGAGGAGTATAATAAGACTGGACTTTCGGCTTTGGACCACATAAGGCACTTCACAGATAGCCTCAAAATGAGGAAAATGGAAGAAAATCAATACAGTGAAGCTGATTTGGCAGCTTTCAATGCTTCCCAGCTGCCAGAGGACCTCAAGCAACCGTTGTACAGGAAATCCAAATCCCAGGTAAAAGCTTAACTCAGTTAAAATGTTATTGTCACCAAATACCCCCAGGATTAAGTTGTTAGTGTGTGGCAGGCAGGGTTGTTCCAGCTTAGTCAGACAGGGCTGTGCTCCATGTCCACAAACCTCAGCCTGCCCTGACTCCCCCTGTGCTCCCACTGCACCCCAGAGACATGGCAGGCTGAGAACGGAGGATTTCCATACTCTCTTCTTACTCTTTTTTGCTGGTTTCCGTCCTGTCTGCCGTGGTAAGAGCTGGTCCTGCTCTGCTCTCAGCCAGCCAGTGTGGTCAAGCTGATGCCGTGGAGTTCAGCCTTGCAGGGCTGTGACTCGATCTTCTGGCTGGCTTGACTTTTTGGTACTTTTTTTGCACTCTGTTGGAGGTTACCAACTTCAGGTTGTCAGTGTGTTTTACAAACAGCAATAACTAAAATGATATCCTAGTTACTATTTCTTGAGATTTTTTTAAACATTGATTAAAATGGGTCTTTTTACTCCCTCTAAAAGATTCCTGTTTTAAAAACTGCAGAGTATGCATGTAGGAAAGGTCAGAAAAGGAGACTGTCGTATTTGGCGAAACACAGGACCAGCCAAGGGATAATGTGATTCCTCAGGCTCTTGAAAAGAGCCTCCTGTGCCAAGAATCTGAAGGCAAAGGAGACTTTGGGACCTTGTCTACTATCAAAGGTTTCTCAGAGCTTTGTGAAACCAGATGAAAGAAGAAATTATTATTACTATTCGTGAGCAGAAAGTGTCAGTGAAAGGGTTGACAGTGGTTTTACCTAATGCCTTTTGACTTTTTTTTTAAAACTAAGTTGAGAACAGTGGCTGCAGCCTGAACGCTGCCCTGCCCGGGCGGGGGCGGCTCAGGTCCAAGCTCAGACCCGCGCCGCGGGATCGTGACCTCTTTGTCCTTCTTCTGTCCCCCTCCAGGCGTATGCCATGATGCTCTCTCTCTCCGACAAGGACTCCCTTCATTCTGCATCCCACAGTTCTCCCAATATGTGGCACAGTATGGCGAGAGCGGCCGCAGAATCCAGCGCCATTCAATCCATCAGTCACGTATGACAGTGTGAAGTCTTACCGAGAATGGGACCAAGTCCAAACCAGTAGCATGGCTCTTTCATATATGACTATTTAAAAGACTGCTGAGCAGAATGCCTTATAAATCTGCAGGGTCACTCATTTAAAGTCCGGTGACCTTAAACTGAATAATTTTAAAAAGAAAGAAACTATTTATTCTCAATATTTTGTTTTGCACAGCAAAGGCAGCTGCTGACTTCTGGAGGATCAATGCGACTTTTAAAAAAAAAAAAAAGTTTCAGTGGATTATGTAAACGGGGCCGGGAAAAAGTGTCTTCCAGTTCCCCCGGCTTTGAGGGGCAGGGGCAGAAGGGTTAAGACTGCATTGATACACACATGGGCACTCCTTTAAAGTAGGAACTGAATTGATTTTCTTTTTGTATAAGATAGTTTGACACAGGATTGGGAACAGTTGCTTTTATGTACAAATCTCTTCATTAAAGCTTTATGCATTTTAGCCCTTCAAAGAAAGAAAATAGTTCTATCAAATGCACACTATCCATCGTAAATGTAGAAAGAAGTAACAGGGAATATTTTGTTCTCTCCGTAATTCTTTTGCCTTCTCAACTGCATTGTTAAAAAAAAAAAAGGAAAAACAAGGAGGAAAAAAAGGACAGAAAAAGAAAGAACTCTGAGAAACAATACATAAGAGGCTTGTGTATATTGTAAACTATGAATGTTCACTACTCCAAGAAGCTAAATCATCCAGATAATTCCGTGAAAGCACCGCATTCATCGACAGCACCACTAGTTCAAATCATTGTAAGGAGATTTTAATTTTCGACAATCATGTCACTATTTTGTTGTATTGTTTCCTTTCCCCCCCCCCCTCTTAATTTCTTCTTTGTGTTGTGTGTACCATGTATTTATTTGTTGGCAAACGATTGTTTGTTGATTACAATAGCACTGTTCCTGTAACAAACAGCACTGCTCCAGTCCCCCGCTGCGTTACCGTGTAAGGCACCCATGTACTTCCAAAAAAGTGAGGTGAACTGATCTGTGTATATGGGAGTGCAAAACAGTGTTGGAAATTTTCTTACATTCCTCTTTTATTTTATTTTTTGCCTTTTAATGAACTAAATAACTAATAGATGCGACTTAGTTTTGTTGGTTTTTTTTTTTTGTAATACAGTAAATTGATTCGATTGTATAAACAGTTATAATTTCTTCATGAAAGCATGATTCTTCTGATTAAAAAAACTGTACCCAATATTTTATGCTGGTTGTCTGCGAGCTTGTGTGATGTTATGTTCATGTTAATCCTATTTGTAAGATGAAGTGTTCCAAATTTATGTTTAAAAAAAATTAAATAAATAACGGAAGGTATTCAGTTATTTTTTGGGGGTTTTTTTTGGCCTTTAGTGAGGGACCAGATTTATTTTTCCTTTTGTTTATAATCTCATTTTGAAATAATCAGCAAGTTGAGGTACTTTCTTTAAATGCTTTGTACAATGTAACTGTTACGCATTTCAGTACATTACTATGGGAGGATCAACTTAAAAAAAATAATAAAGGACTACAAAACTGAAGGGATGTATTTCTTCATTGTCTTGGTTTTATCTGGGTTGGGGCAGTGATGGCAAATTGTTCTCTGCATTCTGGGGAGCAAAGATGGCTCTGTGGGATCATGAGGACAAGGGTAACCAGAGGATGGGGCACTGTGAGGTGTTCTGGACTTGTCCATGCAATGTAAGACCCAAGCCAGAGCCTCTCAATAGATCGCTGGAGGGATTTAGATCCGTCTTTTAAGTTGCAAAACATACCTTGGAAAAAGGGAGTGTTTGGGTCATTTTGCAGGAGGGATTGGTGCAATGTCACCTTCAAAGGCAGTTGTGGAGCCTTGAGCTTGGGCTGATGTTGCACCCACCTGCTGCTCGTGTGTTGGGAAGCAGTGGCTTGGCGGGTGCACAGGGAATTTTTGACTCACCGGAATGATCAGAATCCATAGATGAGAAGCTAAATGAGACTCCAACTGCCCTTGAGAAATGAGTCCTTAGAGTCTAAAGGGGAAAAAAATTTTTTTTAGTTTGTATTCCCTTTGAAATCAGATCCAAACCCCTACTTTGGGGCAGCCTGTGGAGTGGTGGGAGGTGGGGATGTCAGGAAAAGCCAGCGTTGGACCAAGGAACGCCCATCTTGCCGCTCTTCTCATCAGCCGAGATAGAAGGACTGAGATGCTCCTCTCTCAGGAGTCACAAAGTCACTTTGTGCCAGTACACAAAGACCTGTCATAGCTCACCAGATTCTTAAGTTAACATTTCAGAATAACCTGTATATGCCACCCTTGTCTTCTGCCCAGATTTATAACCATCGTGTAGCAACAAGGGCTGAGCCCAAACCCAGCAAGGACAGGTGTGGGCTGCCTTTGGTTTGCTGTCTCAGCTCTAGAGCCTCCTGCACAGATTCATGGCAAGCTGAGACCTACAAACCAATGGTTTCCATGCAGGAAGCCCAAACCAGAACTGGGGGGGGGGGGAAAGATCAAAAAAAAAGCTTGTGTTCATATTCTTGAACTCACTTCACTGGCCTGAGGCAATGGCCATGTACCTGCAGTTAATTGCATAAATAGGCTATTATTTTTAGTGCAGTTAAAGTCACCGTGAAACTTGGTCTTAGGTTTCTGCCAAATAGAGAGAACAAATAGATTGATCAAGTCAAGTTTCATCTGCAAACAACTCTCCAGATCATTTTCCCCTTTAATTTGATGCCATGACAGTTCTTATCAGCTCTGCCCTCCCCTGCCCTAGATGAAAGGGGGTTTGGGAGGTGGAGAAAGGGTGGGCCAATGTCCCCTGGGTTGAATGTTCTGGGTTACAATAGCACACGTCTCACACCTGGCAGGCAAAGTACTCCTTGAGCCGAGCTGTAGGGTTAGTTTAACCTGCCCATAACCAGGTCTGTTGACCATCAGGGAACGGCTGCTACAGCCTCACTGAATCCCTGGATTGGGCGTTCCCACTGAGAGCCTGGAGCTTCGTGTCAAGTTATCCCACCCAGCAGCACTGCCCACGGGATGTGATGAGCATTAGTTGTATAATGTCACATGGAGTCCTTCAATTCTGTGTGGATCCCTTGCCAATGACCTTGATTTTCAACCAGTGCCAGTTGTTCACCCAGAGGAATAGCTGAAGGGCAAACTGAGATTTAATTAGTCATCACCCAATAAAGAAAGAAAACCGGGTAAGTTTTGTGTCGTACCCTCCCTCATGGACCACACAATGCACTTGTCCAGATGCAAACGTTGCTGAGTGAGGACCAACATTTCTGGCTTTCTGCTACAGTGATTTCATTTTTTTTAAGAGGGGGAAAAAAGTCAATTTTTAAAAACCCCTTCAGCTCATTTCAGCATCATCCCACTGTCCACCCCGCTATAGTAGAGCTCTGTAACTGAGCAAATCACTCCCATGTGATCCAGCAGCCTTACTACATGGAGGAGCTGCACATGACCCCCTCAATTCCTATCCACACAACCTAACAAAGCCCCAGCATGACAAGATGATTAATCAATATTTCACCCTGGCCCAGCTCCTCAATACCACTGTGGGTCCCAGTCCCTGTTCCCGTGTCAGCTGCTGTTTTTAATAGGTACATTTGGGGAGTAATGGGAGGGGAAGTTATTATAAAAGCATTTATGAGGCTGCTTTTGCTCAGTGATTCAGTTTGGCCCGTTGCTCCGTGCATGTCTTGAACTCTTAAAACTTTCTGTCAGGTCGCTGTTCCTCAGACAGACGGAGAACCACTGTGTGAGCTCCTGGATGGTTCTCTGCCTTCCAGCTATATTTAGTCTCAGTTGTGGTTTAGTTGGTCAGTCGTAGAGTGGTGTGGAAAAATTCATTTTAAAGATGCTTCCAGTAATGATTTAAACAAAACAAAGGTATCCAGCAGCAAACAGAAACCCCTTTCTCCCTGTCAAAGGCTGTGTACCTTGCCAGGACTCCAGTTGGGAGAAAAAATGTATCCTCCAGCCTGGCCAGAGTCATCCTCTCCCCATCCCATTGAATGGCTCTGTAGGTTTGTGAGTGCACCAGGCTGGGGCTTCCAAGAGCCTGATTCTTTCAAATTTTGTTCCTATACAGAAAATGGTGCCAGCTTTAGGGAAAGCTCAGCTTTACAGTTTAGAGTCACTTAATGAAGTCTGGGGAGATGGTGAACCTCAAGTAAAAACTAAGAAAAAAATACTGTATTCGTCTTCTTTCCTGTTTTTTAATTTTCCCCTGGACTCAGACTCATTTGCTGCTAGAGGAGAACAATTTTCAGCAAAATTGTCCCAGAATGTAGATTTTAATCAGACTAACATTTAAGTAATCCCTGGGAAGAGGCCCCACTGCCACTCAGGGATTCAGGAACTTGAGGTACATCCTGCAAGACTGAAGCCTTTATCCCGAAACTACTGGGAAGATTTTGTTTAAGACCGGTTGTCCACCTGAGTATGAACATAAACCAGACTGAACACAGATCCTTTTGCGTGCTGGAAGCAGAGCCTCCTTTTTTATTTTTTATCTTGTTTTAATCCAAAAAGGTCCTCATTTTAATTGTGATTGAAGTTATTTTTATCTATAAATCCATTTGGGGAAGTTTGGGGAACCTTTCACTATGAAAGGTGCTGTGAAAATATGGAAGTACTGTGGTACAATGAGCTTGAGCAGTATCTGCTGTGGCTGGCTGAGCGGGGGGTCTGAGAGAAGGCACCCGCCTTTTCCCTGCTTTATTTTAATACTAATTAATTCCAGAAAGGCTAAAGATATTCGATGAAATGCTACACTTCTAAGAGAAAGTTTTGCCCGAGAGTCTTCAAGCAGGCCTCCCAGCTTGGGAGGGTCTAGTGGGAGAAGAGGGTTAGTGGTGATTTTGATGCTTAAATTATCAGTAATTAAGAAGTTGATTTTCGGGGATTGAAGAAAATTTTAAACAGCTGCTTCTTTCGGGCCTTTTACTCCTCATTTTCATTAGCATGTGCTAAGGCAATCTGGAAAATATATTTAGGTCTATATTATGCTATGTCAGGACCTCAGCATCTGCACCTTGGGGCAGATACATGTGAGATAGCTGAGGGTAGATGTGCCAGCACACACATGTGGAAGCGTTCAATTTGTAATATGATTATAGCCCCCAACACAAAGCCTGCTTGATACCTGTGGCAGATTTGTTTCATGGTAAGTGCAGAAAATTCTCAAAACCCATGTCATGTTTCCCATCACCAGCCAACTCAAACTAGAGAAGTAGCGCTTTAATTCCTGGGGAATCTCTTTCAGCAGGCACGCGTCAGGCCCAATTAAGGTCAAGGCAGCCTTGCACTAATTGGGTTGAGCTATGCCATGGTGTAACATGGTCCTTTAGCAAAGCAGCCCCTTTGTCCAGGCCACACCAGCCGGTCTGTCTTCCCGAGGGTGGCCAGTGGAGTAACTCCTGCTTGGAGAATCACCTGGAAAAAGTTACCCACTGGAGTGAGAGGTTTTAGTAGCAGTGGATAAGACAGCTCAGCGTTATCTCATCACGGGGCCTCCTGCATTAAAGGTACCACCACAGGAGATAAAGGTGGTGAGCTGCATCCCCCCCACACACAAAGTGCAAGCCTGATGTCAACACCCAGCACTCTCATCTCATCTGCAGGTCTTTCTCCACTCCCAAAGTGAAGAGGTTTCTTTCTGCCATCTGATGTGTTAATACCCTGGAATAGAGAGAGAAAAATTACGGCATGAGCTGCGATATGGAAATTAAATTAAGCATTCAACCTCTCTTGAACCTCAGAGGGATTTGTGTGAAAATCCCAGCAACAGACTCAGTTTCACGTCATCCATAATCCAAATGAAAGTGAAACATTGGAGGACAGAATCTTAATGATCTTCATTCAAGACAGACTCCTACAAACATTTTAAAGATTTTGGTCTTCCTCATTGAGGAACTGAGTACTTTACTGTACCCAACTCTTTCACAGAATCATAGAACAGTTTGGGTTGAAGGGGACCTTTAAAGGTCATCCATTCCCACCCCCTGCCATGGGCAGGGACACCTTCCACCAGCCCAGGGTGCTCCAAGCCCTGTCCAACCTGGCCTTGGACAC
>JAWWEU010000011.1:3573330-3605451 GCA_035583155.1 Acropternis orthonyx | reverse complement strand
GTCCAACCTGGCCTTGGACACTTCCAGGGATGGGGCAGCCACAGCTTCTCTGACCAACCTGTGCCACTGTTTCACCACCCTCATTGTAAAAAAAAAAATAATTATTTATTTATGTCTACTCCAAAGCTGCTCTCCTTGAGTTTAAAATCATCACCCCTTGTCCCATTGCAACAGGCCCTGCTAGAGTCTGTCCCCTTTCCCCTGTGGCTGCAGGGTCTCTTGGGCACCAGTCTGGTGTGTCTTCTCTTGAATTCATCTCTCACCTGAGCATGGGAGGGATCTTTTCTAGCACCCAGCCTCTGGTTTGTGTCTTAAAGGAGGATAATCTTTGCCACCCTGGGGCCAACATGAAGTCCTGGCATGCTGACACATGACTACCCTTCCTCAGGAGGGAACTCCCAGAGATGTGAAGTCCAGTCAGCAGCAATCACAACCATGAAATAAAGGTTTAGTTCAGAAGGATCCACAGACCCTCTGCTCTGTGTAACCACAACCCACAAAACACTTTGCAATCCACTGTAATGAAGGAAAGACCTTTATTACATTTAGACTTGATTCCCTGGTACCCTCTAGAAGCAGTTCTGCTGTTTTTATTACTTAAGAGCTATTAAAACCTTAACCACTGCATGGAGCAGCTCCCTCCAGCTTTACACTTGTCCATAAAATATTTGAATGGGAGATCAAGAACTACTTTTTGGACCTAACAGTCTATCAGCTGAGGAATGCCAGAGTCAGGTCTGAATTTGTCCCTGCCCTGGCTGACTGTACAGACCGGGCTGAGAGATGCTGAAGGGCAGGAGCAGGGCTTGTAACTGGGGTTTCCCCATGGTTTTCTCTGCTGCCTGTAAGGAAGGACAGGGAGTGGGAAGCCACGGTGACCTCTCCTACCCCCTTGTGTCAGCCATAAGCCAAGCTCTGCACGTGCCACTCCCTGTTAGCTTAGGAAGGAGCAAAGATGGAAGGAAAGTCGCTGTGTGAGGAACAAAGGAGAGCAGGAATAGGGACAGGGTTAATCCCATCCCCAAAAATCCAACAAAAATCTTGAATCACCCTAGATTTTGCACAGTGCTGGGGGAAAGGAAGCAGATAAGGGTAATCAGCAGGATGGCACAGAAACATTGACCAGATCAGTCACCCCTCCAAAAAAACCCCTCTGAAGCACAAGTGCAAAACCAAAACAACCTGACATGGTATAAGGGAAATGGCACCAGCCAAAACCTTCTATAAGGCAACTCCCTGTGTTGCTCTTTATGTTGCCCAGACACTGGTGGGGTGTAACACAGAAGCTCAAAGCCTCTCATTATTTTCATTTTTTAGGTTTGGTTTTTTTTTTTTTTTTTTAATATCATAGAGTCAAAAACTCTGGCTTTCTCAGCTTGCAGCAAGTTCCAAAGTATAACTTCCTCCTCCCTCCACTTTGCCACTGAATTTTTAATATTTCCTCTTTGGAAAATGTCAGGAGTGTCAGCAGGGTGTGGGCTTCTGCTCTAATACAGCTCTGCCAGGGGTGAGCGAGGCTGAGGTGCCTTAGGGCAACACTTTGCCCTTGGCAAATAAATTCTACCTGCTCTTCCCACAGAACAACAAGGAAAAAAAAGAAAAAATAAGCATTTTCCCAAAACCTGAGGAACCAGCCTCATAAATTATCCATTTATTATGTTTCTTCGTTTCAGCTGAAACAATGATCCCAGTACGTTTTCTTTTAAACTTTGTCTCCCAGTCCAAGTGGCCACCTACTTTGTTGTCCAAATTTCTGGTGCAGTTTGAATCCTACAATGTGTAATCTCAGTAGGGTTATCAGTTATGTCATGCATTATACAGCCTCCAATCAGCGTAGTGGGAAACAACATTTTCATTTAATACCAGGAGAAACAGTGGAAGTCAGCGATTGATACCAACACAATGATGGGAAAAAGTGTCCAGAGGTGCTACTCACATAATCTCACTTTACAACATCTTGAAAATTCAATAGAAAGGACTTTGCTAACAATACCAGAATGACATACCACTGATTATTGTTCCTAAAGCTCTTAACAATAAGAAAGCTCTCTAAATATATCTCAACAAAAAACATATAACAGTTTGTTTCTTCTTTTTTTTTTTTTTCTTTGCAAAGCACATAGTATTAGTCAACAATTGTTGTGTGGCGTGAGCCCATTAGGGCTGTTGGCTGGTAATGTTCTGGGAAATGAGCTCTTGAAAGATCTTTTTTTTTTCTTTTTTAAACATGCCTAACAATTGTATCTTAAAACAATCCTGGATCAGCAAACTGCAAGGACCCACTCTAACTTATTTTCTTAAGCCTGACGAAACAACCAACTGCGCTTGCACTTTATTCACTCGCTTCGAAATTTGGTCGTGAGAATCAAATTTTAGCTCAGAGCAGAAATAAGAACCTTTTTAGGGACCAACTGCTTCTTGTTAAGCCCCTAGTCGGGGCAGGGCTGTGTGAGTTCTCCAAATGGCCCATGGGTGCCCCCAGCACCAGCCCTCGGCTTAAGGTGCCTTCACAAAGGGTTAAATGCAATTAAATTGAACGGTAAACACACCGGGACATTTCCCTCAGTAGAAAAGTGGAAATCGGTGTATTTACCACTAAACCCACGCCTCAGAGGATGAGCCCGAAGCCACTGAGTACTCAGTGCCTACTACAGAAAAGCCCTGACAGTAGTTCATTGCTCAGCCCCCTCCCAGAGCAGCACCCCCCCTTGGGGCTGTTCCTGCTGACCCCAAAGCACACGGATAAACACAGAGATGAGAATAAAACTCTTGTTTTCTTTGCAGCATGGGGCCCGTTGCTATGTTTCATCACTGTGTTATTGTACAAAGCTTTTGGGGTGTATGGCTATCCAGAAACTCTGTGGTGAGGATTAAATAATAGTTTTAATTCCTCTTTATGTTGTTTATATTTCAAACCCAAAAATGAACCCTTACATGTCTCACAGACCTTCACTGCATTTATAGCATTAAAAGGCCAATGAAAGATCCCTAAAAATCATTAACTGAAGCAAACATTGAATCACGTTACAGAATCAACAACTGAGAATTTTTGAATGAAATAAATGTGTCGTGCTCGAGGATATCAAGTGAATTATCCACTGGATTTTCTTTGATTGCATGCTCTTAATCTCTCTGTTTATTATTGAAGTGGTTAATAAGCAATTCCTAAAGCAGATCCAGAAGGTGTCTTTAGCAGCCTGACTGTCCGCCCACACCATCCAGTATGTTTTCCACCAGCCTTTTGCAATCCTAGCTTGATTTCACCTTGAACACTTTTTGGAATGATTATTTTCATTTGCTGAACTTGGCCATTGGTTGTACAGATTCAGTTAAGATTTGTTAGTGGTCGATATAAACAACATTTAGTGGGTAAAAGATATATCAGAAGGAAAAATTTTAACTTCTGCGAACATTTTAGGATGATCAGATGAAGGGAGGCAGAAAACATTGTGAAAATCTAGCTTGAGCACTGCCTGCTTGGCACTGCTTTCCCTGCGGTGCCACCACACAGGGTCTGTTATTGCCCATCAATACCCCCAAATTTATTTAGAGAAATAGGCCCATTATATATGTCACTTGGAAAATTTTTTTCACCTCCCCACCAAACACTATGGGTGTCCTTCAGAACACTTTTTGGTGTGTTTTTTGGCACCTGGTTATCAAACCAACCCTCTGATCTTAAATATTCCGTGTTTCTTAAGTACTGAGCAAGATTTTGTTTTCTTATAATTTCTCTGTAATTTAAGTGTAGACCTAATTAGTGGAATTCCTTCACAGGGTAACCTGAACGAAGCCTCAGCTGAATTAGGGGCTGACTCTCCCAAAGGCAGGGCTGGAAATACCCCTGGATTTAATGTCATTTCAAAAACATTTAGCTGCTTTTCACTCCTGGCTGATTTTATGTACTTACAATACTCATATATCAGTATTGCCCATAAGTACTTAAATGTAAGTATTGCGTATAATTGCACAGATATTAATGCAATTTGTGGACAGTGCTTATTGCTCGCCAAAGGGACAGCGGCAACAACCAGGGCTGTGAGTAACCCTGGGAATAAGGAGGTGACTTCAAAGTAGCCCTGGCTGAAAGGTGAGGGGTCCACACCCCTGTGCCCAGGTGGGGTGGGTGTCTCCTCCCCCGGCGTCGGTGCAGGTCAGTTCGTGGCAGAGCTGCTGGTTGTTGTCGCTGCTGGTTGGGTTTTGAAGTCAAGTCATCGGAAACCGCTTGAATGGCTGGAGCCAGGGAGTCTCTGCGAGGGGCTGCCAAACACAAAACAGCACACAGGGCTCTATCGGTGCTTAATTACTTGGTTATTTTTAAATATGGGGGGTTTGCCTCTGTTGAAAGGCCCCAACTTGGCAGTACCAGGGAGCGGGGCTGGTGCTGCAGAGGCTGCTCAGTGGGAGCTCAGTGCCTTTGCAGATGTGGGGCAAAGCCTTAAAATCCCCTTAAACACTCATCAGCCTTAGGCACACTCTTGCCTTTTCCTCCTCCCAAAAGATAGCTTTCCCAAACTCAGACCTGGGATAAAAGTACCTCCCCCGAGGGATGCAGCCTTACAGCTGAAACCAAAGAGCTACAGCCCCTTTGCTGAGGGTACTTGATGAGCCATGCAAGGGCATCATCCTTGCCCCTGCTCCGGGGAGGACACCAACTCCAGCCGGGCTGTAGCACAGCCAGGCCACATGTCTGGAGGTGTGCAAGGCACCAGCAGCTCTGGTGGTGGGACAGGATCAAGCCTTGGACATCACAGTTCTCAGCTGGGCACGCTGCCTCGGACCTGTGCCCGGGAGCTGCTGTTACATGCCTGTGAAAATATGTACCCCAGTAACCACATGAGTAAACATGTGTCTTGTGAACTACATGATTCATATGTGAGCTGAGGTTTGAGGAGAGTTCTGCATATTTTAAATACTATCCATGTTTGAAAGTACTGTCCAGGAACATAAAGCCACTATGTAAATTATTTTCTATTATTTATTATATTTATGTCTCTTTTTTGACAGCTCACCCCAAACTTTACAGGAAAAGCTGGCGTAAGCTCTATGAAAACAAAGGTAAAACCTCTGAGTTCACAACCAAGACTTTAACATCTTCTGGGAGTGCTGCAATTCTTCACAGGAGCATCAGGAGTGGTTGGATTTGATGATCTTAAAGGTCTTTTCCAATCTAAAGGGATTCTATGATCCGATGAAACATGCCCTGGCGGGGACACCAGCGATAGACCCCCACAGACCCCCTCCCCGTGCCTGCTTGTCTGCACATTTCTTGTCTCTGTCAATGTATCTCACATGTGAGGAATAAAGTGTGGAAAACTTATTTCAGCTGCATTTCATGGGCAGGCTCTTTGATCAGCCAATGCCTGAGTATTACTCAGCACACAGGAAAATGGACAAGTTAACTTTTAGGCTTTTCGATGCAGCGCTGGCCGCCGCGGAAGGGCTCTCGACGTTGCCAGCAGTCATTAGGCAGCCTCTGGCTTCGAACAGGGGTACCACAAGCCAGGGGACAAACTCCCCCACCCGCCCTGCACCCCAACCCACGGCTAAACCTCGCAGCGACTCGCCACTCAAAACGAGTAGCCGGGGCTTAGTTTGGTTAACCCCGGCTTGCATTCCTGCCTCCGGTTTTGTTTCAGGAGCGTGGAGGAGAGGAGGGAACCCTGCGAAGGGTTTCTCTGAGCATCGCGGGTGATTTGTGTCCTTCCCTCCAGCCCTAATTGCCGGGTGCTCTCTCGTGGCTGCGCTGGGAAGTGCTCGCCGTCCGTCCCTCCTCCGGCTCAAACCAGGATTCTTCAAAACAAATCGAAGCAAAGGGCCCGTCGCCAACTGGAAGCAAAAACTATGAAGTCCCCAGTAAGAGGACTCTTTACAGCTGCCACAGCTGCTTGCTGGGCTGGCGGTGGGGCCAAAATTCGGATTTTTGACTAGTTATTGCCCGTTTGAGAAGCCGAGAAACAAGCAGGGCAGAGGTACCAGTTTTGACGTCCTCGTGCTGGCAGTTTCCCTCTGTTAGCTGGTTGCTACCATAAGGATTTTGGAGTTCAGCTTTACCTCCCCCCCCCCCCCCCCCCCCCCCAGTACATGTCAGTATGTGGAGCGGAACGCACGAGCCAGACCTGAGCAGTGAGGAAAGGCTGTCTTGATTCATTGCACTCATATGATTTTGGCTGCAGTAAATTCACTCTCCTGCTACAGCATGCAATTTGAGGGTTTATTGAATACTGGCACAACCAGAGGGGAATCATCAAAGTGGAGATAATTGCAGGGCTCTCGTTGCTTCCACTGTCAGTGCTTTACCAGCTATTGTCTCACTGCTGGGGTGAGCACGGCCAAAGACCTCTCATAAGAAATAAAATAGTAAAAAAAGTCAATTTTATCCCTTCTTCTATTTCTTTTCCTTGTGGTAGGACTTACTCTTATGTGTGATTCTTTACAGTCTCCAGGAAGTTTTCGGTTTCTTCTCCTGTTTCACTATCCCTTTGTTCAGTGCTGTCTCTGAAAAACATTATACAAGATCCCGTCCTTTTTTCTTTTTTTTGTTAGCACCCAAACTCTTGGCTCCTTTCTGTTTGAGGCGGAAACCTAACACCTCTTCTCCAGCAGCAGGAGTTTGGCCTGTGGAATCCCAGGAGAAGCTTTCTGTTCACCTCGGTAAGCACCAGACGGCCGGCTGGGAGAGCGCCTTCTCCCTCAGCCTTCCCCTGCTATTTGTCTTCCCTGCTCTCCCCACATTTCAGTTCCCCTAAAAATCACCCGGAGATCATTGGCCAGTTCAGCAGAGACAACTGCTCCATCACAGCCGAAATCTGAGCTCACACATCTGGTTAAAGTTAAGCTAAGGTCTTCTTCCCAGAAATGCTTTGTGAAGTTCTTCTCCAGGCAAGTCTTTTCCAGTAAGATAGTGTCTCCTTGCCTGCTATTTTGCTTAGTCTCGCTTTCTTTTATCTTCCTTGTCGAACTTAAATGTCGCCATTCACTGCTAGCAGATGTGGTTTGGGATTCCTACATTCTTTTATGCCTTTATTTCAGTGCTTTCATCACAGCTTCTCTTTCAGCTAGGTGAATCAAAGGCCTTTCCATAGTCCAGTCAATGCGAGCTATACATGATGGCTTGTTTTATTTGGCAATCTTCTCCAGTATGTGATTCATTGTCTGCAGGTGATTCATAGTTAGGAAATTACTTCTGAACCCTGCCAGTGCTTGTGGTTGATTAAAGTTCAGAAGTCCCTGTAGTCTGTTCACCAGTGCTTTTTTTGTCAACTCAAATATTTGTGTGCAGTAAAGAACAGTAAAAAGTGGATGTGCTATTGACATGAGCAATTTACTTGAATGTTTGCATCTTTAGAAAGTTCTACCAAAATCTCTAGAACTGGCATGAAACTGTTTCACAATGTCTGACTAAATGAATCACGTTTTACAAATAAATATCTGTCAAATCGTTCAATTACTTGAGATCCAGTCATTAAGCAATAAAATAAAGCAGTAAATAGGAGACATCTGCTGCAAAGTGCTACAGAAACATAAGCATCTTTCTCAAGTTACCTTCTTTGCATTTCGGTATAATGATTCACCAAAAACGTCTTACCCAAGGCAATCAAACCTCAGAAAATTGTCCCCCGCAAAACAATATTGGCACGGCATGGTACCTTACCCAGAGCAAATACATCTTGGTGGAGGTTCCCAGGGAACAAAGAGGAGAAGATCGATCAGCTGATGTGCTGCACCATTGTTAGGTGAGCTCAGATAGTTCGGGGTACTGAAAACATGAAACAAAAATATCATTGGAAGCCATTGCTTCTGATCTTGGATTGATGTTTTACAGATGCAAATGCTGCCCTTTCTTTGAGAGATATTATTTCCCATAACGGTCAAGAGAGAACCCAACTTTCTCTTTACATCAGAGGTGCTTGTAGGGAAAATATTAAAACTCAAGGCATGGATGGTCAATGGGCTTAAAAACTGACTCTCTAAGGACCTCCTGCTCAAATCCATCACAGCAGGAGCTGAATCCCAAAGTTTGGCAACTTCTCGGGAGCTGCTGTCAGAGCGCAGTGGGGATAACAGCTCGTGTCGGTCAGGCACATCCATGTCAGAGCTGCCACTTTCCCCAGAAGGATGAGGGGCTTTTTGGCAGCCCCATCCCACAGGGTTGAACCAGAAAGTGGTATTTCCAAGTCTACAAATTAATTCAAGTACCTTTTGGAAAGGCACTCAGATAACACAGATTTAGGGACTTGTAGCCTCTTCGCTTTGCTGTCGGGCAGCTCGGGCTCATTGCTTCGTCTAAAGTGTCAGTTTGCAGAGCAGTGCTTGATTTGCATTTCTTTCAGAAAGAAAATATTTTTAAAACTTATCTCGACAGTTATAGAATTTCCTGTGAAAGATACATTTTTCCTGCCAAAAGATTCCTACAATGCTCAAACAACACTTCAAAACCGGTAGAGCTGGACTGACATTGCATATTTCATTGGTAATGGAGCATAGGAAAAACAGAAACGGAAAGAATAATCAAGCTGCATTATCACAGAAGTATCAGCTCCTTTCAGACCTTTCCCTGGGTGACATATCAACACCAGCAGCTCTACCTATAGCTTGGCTCGCAGATTATGTTTAAAATTGGAATTGCCTGTATTAAACCCATACCTACGAAGGTTTCTGTATTTAATTCAAAATTCTCTAAACAAACCCTGTAACTTCTCTGTACTTCCGGTTGCAACAGTGAGAAACTGTTGTACATATCTCCAAATGGAGATTTACTTTTTTTTTTTCCCAAAACCGAGGTTTTAAATATCTATTTAGTGACTTTAGTTACTTTCCACAGTTTTCACAAGCCTAGGAAGTTCCAGCAAGTGCAGTGTGTGTTTAAACCTTCTCCCAGTGTTCTTGTTCAAAGATTTCTGCTGAGTTCAAACCCTCCCAGGGGAATTTACTTCAGAGAAAAAGTGGTTAAAAAAACTCCCCCTGGATTTGATTGAGTATAACTGGCAGCAATTTAGCAAGTACATCAGGACATTGTGAAGTTTAAAATTGGATTAAAAAAAAATAAATCCATAAAACAGGAGGTTAAGACCTCAGTTTCCCATCTCATCCAAGAAACTGCATTTAGTGCAATTTAAATAAAGATGTTCAACAACTAGGAGCTGAACTCTTGACTTAGAGCCACCCTCTAAACCTGTCTCAGAAGACAGAGAAATGCTCCTGCTCATGGAAGGTTTTCCAAAAGCCATCAGCTCCTTTCTGCCAGCTGCCACGTGTGTTTGCAGGTCTTGCTGGCTCAGCAACCATCCAGCTTAGATTTGCCTGTTTAGATCAGCCTACAATGCTCGTCTTTCGCAAAAAACCTACAAGCAGTGACAGTGAATTTGGCGTTTTGTTGGTCTGCAGTTCTCAGCTCTGAATTCCTGCCTCATTTAGCCGAAGGTATTTGGCTTGGTCACTCTTCCTCTTTGACAGCTTAGATATCGGTGCGCTTCGCCTTGGTGCAAACATGTGCTTTTTATTTTCGGCTATGCAAAAACTATGTCATGACGCGAGGGGAAAATATATCCCCCTGCATCCCAGGATAAAAGGATGGCAGTCAATTCAAATTGGTGTCCACTCTTCTGTGCCAAGGTGCATTCACATCTAGCTGATAAATGTGTTTATTTCCAGTGTTCCTCTATGGTTCTGATACCAAGAGAAACACAAAAAATGAGTGGCAGAAGGACTTCCATGAGGGGCCATGCCTCTGGCTGATCTATTTCTGGACTATCTTTTTAATTAATCTGAAAATGTCAAAAACTACAAATGTGTCTTTCAAGTTGAACTCAAAGGATGAACAACACATACCAATGAAACACAAAACTAGTGTGGTTTTGCTTTTTTCCTGAACAAAAAAACGGTGCTGTTATAAAACTCCAGTGTTCCTAGTTATGGTGTAGGGACTCCCACACATGAGAGAGAGGGGGGAGAATGATGCCTTTCTGAAATAAAACCCTATGATTGCATGTCACACTCGATTACACACAAGGAGAAGACAAATGCTGTTGGTCTGATGTCCACATGCATCCTGACTGCACAGCCATCAGAAATTGGTGGGGAGGTTAACAGCATCAGGAATTGACCAGTTGGGATGTTTTTAGGACATATAAAATAAGTTTAAAACAAACAGTGAGCACAAAGTGCTAACATGGTGAGAGCCCTTCCTTGAAAGCCTTGAGAGGCTCCTTGGAAACAACAACCCTTTGGAATCAATTTACAAATGCTGCCCCATCTGTAAACACAAGAAACATCCTTAATGTAAACAGCGCCCCTCGCTCAGAAAGTGCGAGGAGAAATGAACAGGAAGCAGAGCAGCAGAAGGAGGAATAAATCAGTGACAGACTTTTATGAAACAAGACATCTTGGTCCTTACGCATCTGCGCACTCACCAGCTTCACTTATTAAGTCCACATGGATCAAGTGAGCTCTTTGGAAAAGAGAGTCTAAAGAGAGGAGGAACATGAAAGGAGCATCTAGAAACAGATGGGACGTAACGTTTTCAATAAACCTGAACATAGATGGGAGTCTCACATAGCAGCAGCTAAACTGCCTCGTGCTGTGAGCCCATCAAATTTCACAAGCTTAACAACATTGGACTGAGTCTGTACATGTGGATGAGAATTTGCAGAGGATAAATCTCGCATGTTATTTGAAGCTGATGAGCTGTGTGGTTCAGCAGCAGGGACGGTCCCTCCAGGGTAATACAAGGTACCCAAGTAGTGTGTTGCTGGAACCAGCAGCTGCTCAGTGGGATTTGCCAATGTATCCTGCCTAGCCTATGGTTAATTAAAGGATCCTGCAATTCCCTTTCCTGTTCTCTAAACTGTGCCCCTGCCAGAAATTCTTGTTCTAAGCCTGGATCTGGATCTCACTTTTAAATAAAATTTTTAAAGGATCCCCAGTGTCTCGTAGTATTCCATAGTTCTTGTTTGTGTTATAGGAAGACCAACAGCTCCAAAAATAAGACAAAGGGCAATATGGTCACCTCAATACAAAGATAGGGTAATTCCTCTTATCTTGAAGAATTTACAAAAACAGACAGAAATGGACAGAAATTCAGGCACAGGTTATTAGCAATGCAGAGGTTAAAACTCCAGTTCCTTGATATCCCACAAAGAGTCCTGTCCTGTTCTAGCTGACAGAGTGGTGATCGGCCAAAGGTTGGGCTTGGTGATCTTAGAGGTCTTTTCCAACCTAACCGGCTCTGTGATTCTCTCCACGTTGCCTGTCCATCCTAGGCCTTCTAACCCTCTTAACAACCACTGAAGGCTGTTTTTAGATCAAGAGCTTTTGTGGTACTGGTGAATGCAAGAAAAATGATCTTGACTGCAGAGAGAAAATGCCCCCAGGTAAGATCAGACTTCCCATTAAAAACCTGTATCTTCAGGTCTGACAAGTCACTAATAGCCACCAGTCAAACCTGACATGACAGATAATAAAAATCTATAGTTATCTCTAATATGTAACAGAGCCTACGACTTAATTACCTGAATCACATTTATCCTTATTCTGAGGCTGGCAATTCACAACCAATCATTCCATCAAACATTTGATAAAAGCACCTTGGAGGAAAAGCTGCATTTTACAAGAACACTCTATTAGGCTACGGATTAAGAAAGGAAATTAATACCTATGGTCAAATCCTTTTGGCACTATTTACATTGGAAAGGGGTTCCCTGATTTATATCTCTGTAAATATTATCTCCTCACCTGGTGCCAGCTGCCAACACAGGGCAGACTGGACTGTGTAGGGTGTAAATCAGGACAGGACATGGCATGCGCTCTGCATCTGATGAGTCCCCAGGGGACGGTGGGGTGTGATGGGGTGATCCCCCTGAGGATATGGGTGGAGGTGTAGGCTGTGACACAAGATCCGTCATTTTGAGCTCCAGAAAACTCAAGGCAGATATATGAGCCCAGGAAGGAGCATCACGTGCACAGAGGGTGGGACACATATATATACACACTCATGTATATTGGCTCTGCCATTTAGATCAACAGTGCTCCTGAATTCAGGGCTATCCCAGTAATTTGCAGGCATTCCTTTAAGCAGAAGCAGAGGCCACCTGCCCAATGGGGCAGGAATTATGTACACGACAGCAAGCCCAGCTCACCCTTTATAAATCATAGGAATCAGGCAGTGCTCAGGAAGATGGACTTTCTCCTGACTTTACCAGACATTATCAGCCCTTTCCATGAAGTCCTGACTCGCACACTGGATTGATCCTACCCTTCCATTTCTTTGTCTGCCATGAAGTCAGTCCCTATGGATGAACAAGGGATGAGCGTGGTGCTGAGCATCTTCGTTTTTCTCCAAAAGCTCTTCAAGACCCACTGCATCATCCCACATCTGTCTGGGACACAAAGTGATGTCAGTGACTCCGTCACTGCTTTTTGCCATGATTTTATGCAGTACTGACCCATTCAGGGAAGGGGAGGGGTGACAATAAAGCGAAGTGCCCCATGTGCCAAGCAGAGCTGAGATACTGCCATGAGGAAATCCCAGCAGGGCTGGAGACTGGGTCAGCAAGCACCTTCAGGGATCTAGTTTGTGAGGTGCCTTGGGTAAGTCAGACTTGGCAGTGCACAGCCATTGGCAGGAGGCACTTGGGAAAATGAACATAAATTGTTTGCTTTACATTCCTGAAAAAGGCCTGTGCTGCTCAAGCTCAGGAATATTTTTAACAAAAGATGGCTCAGCAGAAATATTTCGAATAGGAATTCTGTATCACTATATATGGAGTTATTCTTCAAGTCCAAGCGTTAGCAGGATTTATGGTGAGATTGTCCCTTCAACTATTGCTGCCACAACCGCTAGTTCCCCCCAGTGATTAAATACTGGCTTTTTGCAAGCACTAAGAGCCTCTCATAGTAAATAAATATAAGTATCCTACATTTACTGTTGGAGAAACAGAGACAGAAAACAAAGACATTAGATCTTCCTGAGATCCCAGTCTGTGAAATGTCCACACTGGAAAACCGCAATGCTCAGGAAAAAAATGACACAGGATCTAAGAAAGCTTCAACTGTTTTATAGAAACATTTACACACATCAAAACATTTCATCCCAGGCCACTGCCACTGCAGGTAGCTGCTAATTAAAGTCTGCTGTGCTGTGGCTACTGTCTCTAAAACTCTGGCCAGCACATGTTTTATTTCCCTTCTTTTTAATGTTTCTCTTTTTTGTTTGTTTAGATTCTGAGCTTGTCTGACCATATTTTCAAAATTCAGTTTTATGTTTAAAGATTAGGTTTAATAAGATTGTACGATATATAAGGAGATTATAATTTATTATTCAAAAAGTTTCCTGACAAGATGTCTACAAGAAACATGACCCAAACCACACTGCCTTGTAATAATACCTCTTAAAAATTCCTGACCTCCCACTAAACACTCCTGCAGACTTCCCTGCTTCAGTCCTCACTGAATATCTCATATATGTCCCCTATAACATTACACAGGAGGAAATGAAACGGGAGAGTCATCAGCTCAGACTGACAAACGATGGTAATTATCTACCACTGTGTTATTTTTCTCTTAGTATTGACAAAAAGCCCTTTTTCTGGCAGTGTTGTTAGGCTGGAGTCTCACGAGAACAGTGACACTTGGTGCATCTTCCCTTTTAAAAATGGGCCACTAAGAGTATGGGACACTGGAAAAGGGAGGATGACACAGGCTACTCCTGTGCACACAGGGCACGGGGAGTACAGCCGTGGGGAGTACAGGTGTGACAGGCACAGCCCTGAGAAATACAGGTGTGAGAAGTAAAGGCATAACCACGAGGAAGGAGCACAGCCGCCCTGCACTCAGCCCCACCTGACAGGCCTTTGGTGCTCACACCCAAACTCAGCTCAGGGCTGATGCCGCCTCTGCCAGCTCCAGCAGCACTTCCCAGGGGTCTCTCCGTTCCCCTCCCCAGCCCTGCTCCAGCACACCGTGTTCATTGCAGCTGAGGTTTTCCTACCGGTGGGGTGGCATGTCCTCTCCCAGTGGTTTCCATGTGCTCAGCTGTCTCCCTTCCCTGCATTGCGCTCCTCAAGGATGGCCACCCTTTTTGCCATCACCACTGCCCCTGTGTCCCCACAACTGCAGGTGACAACCAGTTTAGGCACCGGGTTGGTCTTGCGTTGACACAGCCGTGTGCCAGTTTGTGATTTCACATTTGCTAAAAATAACTTGCTTTTTTAGCTGGAGAATGCTTTTCCCCCCTCCCCCTAATTTTGAGGTTTATTTTTATTCCTTGTGATAGGGTTTGTAACTTTAGGAGTGTTACTGTAAAGAGAGCTTTGTGTGAGCTTGGTCCACATGCCAACAGCTACTCACCATCACTAATAGGTAAAACTACTCGGGGATTTTAAAGCTTTTAACAAGACCTTGTCTAGACTGGTATTTAGTGGCAATACAATTAAATCATATTGCAGAAGAAAAAAAAAGAAAAAGAGATTAAATTATTTTAATTACCTTCTGAAGCCACTTCTCCCCTGTAGATGTCAGATCTTGATCTGATTTAAATCGGTGCACATCAGGTGTTGCTCCACTGACGTAGCAGCAGTGTAAAGGTTAAAGGTATAATGGTGCTTGTCTGTAAGACAGGCTGAAGCCTGGCCTGTAGAACAGCTATATTTGCAATAAATTTGTTATTTTTAATTTTTTTTTCCCCTTGCTATGAAATTTGCCAAAGGAGTCCCTCAGCACGGATTTGTCCCTCAAGATCTCATGTGAAATGCCTGGGGTGCAAACGCTGGGCATAAACCTTCCTGGGATACCTGGATGCACTTTCCATGCCCGTTGTCCAAGGGCATCTCCTTGTCCTTTTGTGCCACCCTGCCTTGTAGACCTGCAGTGTGCAGGGAAGACCACAGTTTTGCTGAAGGAAGATGCCAACAGGCCCCCACCAGTGACCGAGCGGAGACATTTGTGGCCATCCATGATGGCACCGACCCAGGGATGGTTTCACCTCTGAAACAGCTTCATGGTTCCCAGCCCAGAGTGGGCAAGGGCTGGTCCATGTGTATTTCTCCCATGTCATCCCATTTACTGTTTCTGATCATGCTGGGGTGGATGGCTCGATGGTGTTGCCTTGCTCCTTGGGCTATTCCAGCCCTTCCTCCACATCAGATTCATCTCCGATGCCTGATACTCTTTCTCTAGACAATTAAACCTTCATTTGTTGCTTCCTTGCAACTCCAGATTTTAAAACTATACTTTTTTTTTTTTCCCCCCTGTTAGGTTAGGATTGCTTCCAACTTCCAATCCCCAATTTAGATTACACGCTCAGAAACTAACTCCAAACATTTACTGCGTTTGAAGGTCACAGTGCTATTGATTGATTTCCAGTTATAATGTATGTTGTCCTAACATGAGTTAAAAACATTCTGGGCTAAATCCAAAAATGCTGGGATCAAAGCATCTGGACTTGTTGCTTTCATGTTTGGCACATAAAGGGGCTGGCAGTCACCAATGTGGTCTTGGCTGGGCTATAGTTGTTTTCATTCTCTGATGTGAAACAGTTGGGAATCACAGACCCTCCAACAGTTATAGTGGACTAAATAAAAATTGGCTTAATAACCTGCCAAGCATTTGAAAGTGCCAGTCTCCAGAGTTTTTCACAACTTATTGGCTATGGCATGTTTTTCTTTTCATTTCTCTTGCGTTTTTTTTTCTTCCCCTCTCTCTTTTTCTTAAGAAAGAATTTTCTATAAAATTAGACTTTCGGTTGGGTATTTGAAATAGGTAAAGTCTTCATCTTGTAGACTCAATTTATCATCTTTGATCTGACTTCACTCATTCCTTTGGCTGCTCTGTCTGATTTTATAATTTAAAAAAAATTATAAAAACATTTTCACTATCTAACTTATCACATAAGAAAATAAACAAGGGCCAATTCCTCGGCTACCCCGCCTTAAAGATATCCCAGCACTGCATCTGCATGTCAGCTTTTCACTTTCAAATTCACTTAAAAAAGATTATTCCTAAAGTTGGGGGTTTTTTTTAATTAGTCTCCCTAAAAGTCTTCTATTTATATTTGCTGTTTATAAAATCGCATCCAGAGGCCATTGTGCAACACACTGCACATAGTCAAAAGCCATCAAGCTCTTGAGACAAACAATGGAAACACTTTACAGATGGGAGCTGTTGTACAGATGGAGTACGGGGGCAGGAGAGACGGGGAGGTTGGAGAGAGGAAGAGTTATGGATGTTGGCCATGGTTGCGAAAGAAGCCAGTGGCAGAGCCAGGCACTTAACCCATGTTCCCATCCAATTGCTTCCCTACTAATTAATTTTCCTCTCTCGTCCCTTTAGAAGGCACATTATAATTTTTACCCCCTTCTCTCATGTTTCTAAAAAAATAAAGTGCTGGCGATTGAAAAATCAAATTCTTCATGCACGTCACAGGTTTTTCAGTCACTTTGGCTAATTTCTAGGAACTTTGCGTTGGCTTTGGGAGCGATGCTTTGGATCAGACATGGGGGCTGCCCCTGGAGAGGGCAGCACCAGGAAGGTCACTGCTTCCAAAGGAAAAGAGCAGCCCCTGTTGTTTCCAGCCAGAGGACACATCTTGTTGCACACTCAGTTGAGGTTTACACTCAGATGAGGTTTGGTGCAGTGTATTGGTCAGAGAGAGTGATGCTGCTCCTCCTGCTCCCCACTCTTGACAGGTAATCCACAGGAAAAGTGGATTTATTGTGTCCCCATCAGTGGTTCAGCCTTGCACTAGACCTTGGCATTCAAGATTGATGCCATCAATGTTCTCTGCCATCCCTGTGCGGCTTCTGCAAACAACTCCTGAGGGACCAAGCGCTGCAAAACCCATTCCAGCTGCCCAAGCTGAGCCGAGATTCCTTGAATTCATGCAACTGATATTGCAGGGGAAAATGGAAAGAGGAAAAGGACTGTATGGTCCTTGACCTCTGCGTGAGGAACAGGGGCTTCTCTGGCTGATTTTTAAGCAGCTCATTTTCAGCATCTACGTGAGGCTTCCAATCAGTGCTGGGACAGTAAAACTTGGATTGAAGAGAGACTAAAAGCAGCTAAAACTAATGTTTTAGAGACAGTCAGGACATGAGGGATGAAGTGTTTAAGTAAAGAGATGATTTCAGTTCTGGCACCTCTAGCAGGGCTAAATATCTCTTTAGGACTCTTAGTAATAAAAAAATGAATGTACCGCTAAGAAAATGAACACTCAGCATAAAAAACACATTTACCATTAATATGTAGTCTAGAGCCATCTAAAAGTAAGATTGCTTTATAGTAAAATGAATATAAATTTGGCTAGCTGACTGATTTTGAGGACTTTTTTTTGTGTTCAGGTGAAACATTATCAATTGGTGCTGTGTGTGGCTGTATTTATACAGTTTGCTTTTCATATTGCCATTAGAAAAACCCATGCACATTCTTTCCATGTAAAATAATTTTGTAAAATAACTTAGTCCAACAGTTACACCTAGTCTGAGTATCAAAGATTTTTTTTTATTTTATTTTTAATGTTTTGATTAGAAGTGAGTAAATGAGCATATGTGCAATTATATTTTGGGTGCAATAGCTTCAGCCGCCACATTTTGGCATTTTATTTTATTAGCTAAAAGCTCACATATGGTTTCCATGTTTCCAATCTGGCTTTAAGGATGCAATGGCTGAATTAAGCAATGTTTCTCCTCACTCCAATTCCCTTAGATATACTTAAAAAGTCCATTCAGATTATAAAAAAAGTAAATTAAGGTTTATAATATTCAGAAGGTGGCCCATGGTAGTGACTAATACAGTGCTATCTTGTAAGTCCCCTTGCACCCTGCAGAAACTGTTAAAGGCCATGTTTCATCGTTTAAAATATTAAATCACTCTATGATCCTGTGGGGCAGAGTCATGCCTGAATGCCAACATATTTCTTTCATGAACAATGATGCCATTGTTTCAGCGTGAGAACTCACAGATAATGGGTCACCCCATGTGGCCACCAGGATTTGCAGGTCCTCCAGCACCTCCTCACACTGGACCTTGGGGATTTGGGCAGGATTTTGAAAGAGCCCCCGTTCAACACTGACAAGGCCTAGAAAAATGACCTGGGGGAAGGAGCTCCATCGCTGTGAGGGTGATCCACAGCGGACGGGACCGACCCGGGGCGAGGGGCACAGCTCCAGGGAGGTTATGAAAAGGGCAGTGGACACCTCGGTGTCCCGTGGGGTTCGCAGCAGACGTGGTGGGGCTTGGGCGTGAGGCAACGCTCCCCAACTGCAGAGGTTGGGAAGCACTAAAAGGAGAAGAGTGAAGTTAGCGAGTCCCTCGAGGTTTGCAATAACTGCACAGGCAAACACGTGTCAGGGATGGTCTTGGCCTCAGTGCAGCAGCTTGGCTAAGTGACCTCCCAAGGTCCCAGGCAACTCCTCGGTTCTGTGAGCTCATTAAAACGCATCTATAGCATGTCTGGGATCATGGAAACGTGGGGCTTCTTTACTGTATTCATTCATTCAGAATAAATCAGACTCAGGATATCCCTCTTTTACCATAGAACCCTAGAATGGTTTGATTTGGAGGGGGTCCTTTAAAGACCATCTTGTTCCAACCTCCTGCTGTGGGCAGGGACACCATCCACTAGACCAGGCTGATCCAAGCCATGTCCAGCCTAGCCTTGGACACTTCCAGGGATGGGGCAACCACAGCTGCTCTGGGCAACCTGGTCAAGTGCCTCACCAACCATGCTAATACAGACTTGCTTCTCCAGATCTTCAAGTTTCCATCTAAATCCATCCAAATCCAGCAAAACATGCAAGTTTGAACATAACCCATATCCATAGGTACACTTAAGTATGGGATTAAATGGTTTGCTGAATGGGGTCCCTGTGTTACTAAGGATTGGCTGTTAGTCTTGGCTCTTTTCTCAGCTAAATTGAGATGGGAAAAGGTTTCCACACTGGGATGAAGCCAAGCGTTTTTTCTCTCCCTTTCTCTTTATTTTTTTTATTTCGCCTTTTTCTCTCCAAGAGAACAAGATAGATGCCTGACAACTGTTTCTGTCTTGTTAATATCCTGGAATTCAGGCTTTTGGGTGTGGGAAATTGAAGACCAAATCTCTGCTCAGATGCACTCAGCTGAAGGTTGTAATCCCAGTTCTCACCCATGTGAGTTGTCCTGACCACTGGGCTGTTTAAAACAGCAGAATCCCTGTGATTTGGGTAAATCACAGACCAAGAAGTGGAGACAGTTTTAGGGACGGTCGAAGTTCATCCAATCCTCCAGAGGGCTTTTGTGTTGAAAAACAATCGTCTAAAATTTTATTTTAATTGAAGTGCCCTAAACAACTCAAAACGTTCAACTGACATTTTAGAGGGTGGCCACTATTTCTTTTCAGTTCAAACTTCCATAACTATGCCTGAAGTCATGGAGAAGAAGGTGACCTCAGCTTTTCTGAAAATCAGCTGTACGTATCATGTTTGCGAACAGAATTACTGTCTGCGATCACTTTTAAAAATGTAGACCTTGGATGTCTTCCCTTCTTAGTACCAGTGAAATGAAATAATCCAAACATTGAGAGTTGGGAGAACAAGTGAATATTGTGTTGAAAATTCCACGTACTGCCTGGACTGGTCCACATGGACATACAATCTGCAAGATCAAGAGATGCTTCAGCCCTTCTGCCGACACTTGAAAAAAAAAACCTTACAAGGTTTAAGGAGGAAAAAAAAATTAATGGAAACATCCGCTTAAAAGGACCGTTTCCAATCACTGGTACTCCATTCATTACAGGCCTGAGTGGTTCCAGAGACAACAGAAAACTATGCACTGTTGCAATGCCAAGAACAAGAGAGGCAATACGGATGTTGTGCTGCCTCTCATGGCAATCTGAACGTTTTCATGCCCTTCCCGTCTCGCCCGGCGCGTTTGTCACCCAGAAGGTTACGGGCACTGTCTCACTGGTGACCAAACGGGGCCCTTCCAGCCAGACACAGTTGGGTTGGGGCGCTGGCACTGGAGCTGTGCTGCTTACACAGCCCCAAGAGCAGCATAAAGCAGACACTGGGCAGGATTTTTGCCTCGTGCATTGTCAAGCTAAAAAGCTTTTACAGGAGGCAGAGCTTTTTATGGGAGGTAAAAACACAGCGGTCATTTAATTAACAATACCTCAAAGTCTTCAGAGAACTACATGGCTGAAGTTTTCCTGGGGCTCCTGTGATAACCTTGTTAAAATTTGGACAATATTGTTCAATCTCTGCTCTGTAAGCGAGACTTGTGCCATTTCCCCAGTGTCCCTGCAGCGTGGCAGTGACATCACAGCACGGACTCTCCAGCAGGATGAAGATCTGAAAGTGTCACCACATGTTACAGGTATCTCAAGAGCACTTTGAAAAACTTCATCTCAAAGCCCAGGAAGACACACACAATAATATAGAGCTCTTTCAGAAAACTGAAGCAGCAACCTTTCATCAGAACTTGCTTCCCACCCATTTCTACCAGAGGGGAGGGTGCACCATTTCTGATCAGTCCCCAAGAAACCTGCACTCAGGATGCTCACTGTTCGCCAGGTAAGGCAGAAAGAGCCCCACATTGTCCAGTGTTACCTGCGTTGAGGTCAACAGGCCATAGCCAGGGGCAGGACATCAGCTGCCACAGCCCCGTGTGAAGTCTTCAACTGCTGTTGAGTTTGATCAAACCAGAATGGGTTAAGAAATGGGTATGTGTGGTGAAATTGTGCAACTTGTATTGTTTTGGCACTGCATATGTTCTAAACTAATGGTGTTGGCCAAGATAGGCTTTTCTTTTTTTTTTTTTTTTTTTTAAATCTTTCCTTTTAGGCCTCTTGTAATTTAATCTTACCCAAAACTTTATGGAAAAATTACATATTCACTTCATGCCAATCAGTGAGGATTAGAACTTGCAAAGACTACTTTTTTTCATGCTATTTTGCATCTTGGTGCAGTTTTCCCCATCTCTTAAACACAAAAATAAACAAACATCCATACATCTGGGAGCAGATTTCCAAGTGGAGCTCAGCGCCAGCTTTTTTCCCTTTTCTGAGCGCTCAGCACCCACGATGGGGCCAGTTCAGCTAAAGCAGGGCCAGGTTTCCACAGAAACACGGCGATCTGGAGGCTCCCATCGTGACAAACATGCACAGATTCATCGTTTAGCTCATCCTCCCACCCAGCAGAGATAAAACGACACGGTACTGTAGCAGTACTAACATCAGCTATTGATAACAACAGCAACGACCCCATGGCGGACACATAAACAGCTGGGAGGAATGTTGGCCACGGAGGGCGATTGCTCAAGTCCCCAGTGAAGACCTGAGTGTTTGCTTATGTTCTCGCTTGGCAAGACACGGCACCATCAAGATACTGTTTAGTGTTTGAGTAACAGTATCGTTTCTGACATGCCACTGATTCCTGGGATCGTAAGAAAGCCATCGGGAAGGGAGATAACTGTCGGTAACTGCTCTTCCTTGCCCATTTACTGGGCCTAACCCTGATTTATGAAGTGCAGCTCTGGACAGGATGTTGCCAGTTGAGGCCGTATATTCCATGTCAGCTGCAGAACTTAGGGATGACCTGTGTCCTGCAGGGAAATGGTTCTACACTGGACAGAAGATGATCTGAGCAGGTGTTTTCCATCTCCAGCTTCTATGGTGAGTCGAGTCATTTGGTTTGACGACTGCCAAGTGCACATTTAATTGGATAGGAGAGAGAATTGGGTGAGCAAAGCAGTGAGCAAAGTCTTGCCCTTATTCACACAGCCTGATGAATTTCTTTCTGCTACAGTCCCTCCTGTTTTGCATTTCCTTTCCACAAACATTTGAGTGAACCAAATTCACAGAAAAGCAGTCCCATGGCCTCACGTGAAAGAGTTACTGGAAGTCATTTTTGCACGCACAAGTACTCAGGCTGGTAATCAGGGGACAATAACATCATGTGCCAGAGAAGCTGCGTGGTCAGATGTTGGGTATCTGATCCACATCCGAATATGCACAGAATCACGGAATTATTAAGGCTGGAAAAGCCCTCTAAGACCACTGAGTCCAGTTGTTAACCCAGCACTGCCACGTCTGGCACTAACCGTGTCCCTAAACATTGCATTGACATGTTCTTTGAACGTTTCCAGGACTGGTGACTCCACCACTCCCCTGGGCAGCTGTTCCAATATCTGACCACAATCCCAGTGAAGAAATCTCTCCTAATATGCAACCCAAACCTCCCCTGACACAACCTGATACCGTTTCCTCTTGTCCTGTCACTTGTTACCTGGGAACAAAGGTCACCCACCTACAACCTACTGGTAGTTGTAGAGAGTCAGAAGGTCCCTCTGAGCCTCCTTTTCTCCAGGCTAAACAACCCTTACAGGTTGATTTCTTTAACAAGCACAGGAGCAGTGAATAGTCACACTGAAAAAAAGTGTTTTAGAGAAATTAGTGAGAAAAAAGTTATTATGGAATAACACCTACATGGATCATCTTCCTTTTAAGAAATCATGTAGCATGTTTGGAACAACTTTCAATGTGTGTGACTGCTCTGCATGCCATGTCTTTTTCATAAGAGCTTTTTTTCCCAGCACTATAAAAAAATTCCCCCTCAAGCCCCCATAGTTATTTGCTCACTGTTTGTAACACTCTGCAACTTTAAAAATTCTTCCTCCCCAGTGCAAACATACTTCCTCAGAGAGGCAGCAGCAGAGCCCCGCTAAGATGCTTAAGAGGAGGTCAAGAGAAAAGCCATTTACCAGGGGAATCTCTCTCAGTCCTTAATACATTTTTATTACTACCTATGCACACAGTGTTCTCTCAGAGGCTAGATGAATAAATATGCTTCTTTTGAGCAAACATTTATAATGCTATTTGAACACAGGGGAAGAACAGTTTCAGCTTAAAAATGATACTCACACCATGTTTACATTTTTTTTTCCCAAGCTGCAGTTAAAATGAAACTATCCAGACAGACATTCAGCATGAGACTTGGGAAAGATTGTTTCTTTTGGCCACATCCACTAGAGAATTTCACCTAAAAATGAAATACAAAAGACTGGAGGTTTTTTTGGGGGAAGGGAGAAATACAGAAGAAAGATTTGTTTGTAGATGAATTACTCTGTGCAAACCCATCCAAGAACATCAATGTAATTGCTCATTAATAAGAGACTTGGAAGATACTTAGAAATGTTTCTCTTCCTTTGAACTTTCTGAAGGCAAACAAAGTCCTCGAGCTGGTGATGTACTTGTGCATGGACTTCACTTGGAGTGAAGGGGTGCCCCTTGCCTCCTCCTCCACCACCCAAACCCCCAGCAGATAAGGCTCTGCTTTGGTTCGGGGCACTCTGGGCTCAGCCCTTGGTGGCAGAACTGCTCCTGGGCAAGGAACTTTCTCGCTCTTTTTCAGCTCTTCACCTCCAAATTCTAAATCCCTGAGATTAGGGAGCAGCTCTTATTTAATCCGATGATGGAGGAACGAGCTGGGCCTCTGGACACTCTCCCAGCAGCATTCCTAATGCCAGTTTTAAGAGGACTCCTCACACCCCAGAAGTCAAGGAGCACTGAAGGGCTTTCCTGGCCAGGACTGGAGGAGGGTAATTAGCCCCTCTAAGGATCCCCATCCTCCGAGCTGCGAGAAACTTCAAATCCCACTGACTTCACTGGCACTTCAGGGCACTCAGCACCTTCCAAGATTAATTCCTCAAGCAGGGAGAGGTCTAGAAACGTATATATTAGAGCACTTTACGTCTTCAGCTGCAGTAGGGCTCTTTCTGGTGAGCTTGACAAAGGACAGATTATATATTATGCCATGCCATAAACTTCAGCAATCTAAGAATTCTGAAAATACCCCGTGCTATTACTCTGCTTGCTTTGACATGAAATATTAAACACCGCTTACCAAAGTAACATTATTGAACACAGATGTCCACTATCACATTCAAATTGTTCAAGTCAATCTAGGTTTATATATTTTCTTTACTTAAGCGTTTGTATAAACCCAAGTGTGCCCTGACAGTAATGATTTCACAATATACTATATTCAATTAAGGAGACAAATATGCATTTACATTTTTACTAAACTTCTTTCACACACACAGGCTCCAGCTCCAACTTATTTTTGACATTTGGTGGAAAATAAAGGAATAGAAAGGGTGCCACCTACTGAGTCACTCAGACATTTATGGAGGCTGAAAAACCATGTAAATTACCAACACACTCATTCGAGTTAAAAATAAACAAACCTTCCAGCTATATTTATAAGCCTGTGGGAAGATAGCCGTAGGGAGTGTTTTCCTTATCAAATCACTCAGTGGCTAGAGCTCTTACCAGGGTGCAGGAAACCCCAGCTCCAGCTCCCCTTTGTTCCTCAGCAGGTTTGAAACCACCTAATCCTCCGGGAAACCCAAGCAAAATGACTCAGTCTGTGTCATCGCAGTCCATGACTATCTTTTGCAAGCAATAAAGGTCACATTGTCCATCAGTGCAAACCATTCTACAGGACCTGTGTCATTTAGCAACCTGTCACTAATTGGGAAGGTATGTTGTCAAGTAGCTCGCACATAAACTGTATCAAGCAGATGAGATCTAGGCAGGCATCTAAATTTACAAGGTGAAAAGGTGTGTCAAGGCTCAAGAATGAAGACAGGCTCTCAGTACCACTACAAACACCAACGTCCCTTTTTGACATCCATCAAGGCACAGCCTTGTCTTTAAGAACCTGCAGAGTGAGGCAGAAATATTAGAGGTGCTGTGCTAGTGCTGCAGTTTCCTCATTTGGGGAGAATAACCTATCAAACGAAACTTCAGCGTTGCTTTGATATCAGGCAGAGAAGCCATGCATGATTCATGGCTTTTTTTTTTTTTTTTTTTTTTTTTTGCAGTTGGAAAGGTCAGCCTGGTCAGCCTTGACATTCAAAAGGAGAAGCCAATCAAGAGCTTTGTGAACACACCTTGAGGCAGGAAGATCAGAGCTCTGATAAATCATGAGTTTGTGTCTGGTCTGAAGCCAGCGATGAAGCAACATCTTCAGGGGGATGGGTCACTTACCAGCAATCCCTCCTGACTGGCCACCAACACAGCTCTCCTTCGTTCCCTTGTGCAACCTCTAAGAGAAAAGTCAGGATGTGCCAGCCACAAGTAGTTTGTTGCTTAATTTCCTTCTATAAAAGATGAAAATCATGTTGATTTTCTTTGGAAAAGTAGTTGTAACTGACAGAGTTACAGGTTTTTAGTCTCCCTGATTGCACACAGAGCAGGGAGGAGATACTACCTGATGTCCAGTGTGCCCCATGTCAGGGCAATGGCCTGAAAAGCACAAGTGTGAGAGTTTTTTCATCTCTAATGAAGTGGGTCAGCCTTGGGTCTGAAAAAAGATAGATCAGAAATCATAGAATCACAAGGCTGGGCAAACAAATAACAAACAAGATTCTGAATACTATTATAAGAAGGTACTGGCATAGTTAAATTAACTAGTGCTGGTTCAGAAAAGACCCCAAGTGTGTGCCCAACACACCCCAATAATCCCTCCCTGCTGAGTGCAAGCTCAGCTCACTGAGGCCTCCCCAGACCTGTATCTTGGTCTTGGCAGATTCAGACAGAGCAGAGGTTTCCACAGTCATCATGTACTTAATATTTGCCAAAGTTTCTTGTGTTGGGGACTGGTGTAGCAATTACATACTTGGGAAAATAATTGTGAAACATTAACAGGTCCTTATTGTTAACAGGTATTTCTGGCAGAGATTCCTTCAGGGCAACTTGGACAAGGCACCCCAGTGAAGTCGGTAATGGCATGTTTCCCAGAGGGACCTTCAAAGTCTCTTGTGTGGGGTTTGTTTTGCTGGCAGCAGGAGCAGGAAGAAACCCAGTTTTCAACATCCTCCTTCATGCCTACTCAAAATAAAACCTTCATTTGTCGGCCGTGATGCTTTTCCCATCTCCCAGGACTTGGCACACGCTTATCACATGAGGCTGGAGCACCAACCATGGACCCAAGATAACAGGGGCTCTGGGTCCGGCCCTTTTCCAGCTCCTCAAGTGTTCAGGGGCTGCTTTCTGCTTGCTCTCACCCTCACTGAGATATGCTGTGTGTAGGTGAAACCATTGTGTCCCAAGCCCTTACAGAGCTTCTTGGATTTTTCTCAGGGGAGGCAGCCCTGGCTCTCTAGAGGACCCCATGGGGTAGTTGTTGGGCTGCACACCTGGGAGTAGCACTGGGTTTGGTTTTTTTTTTTAAGTTGGAAATCAGAAATAAGAGAAAATCCACTGCAATCATGACGTTATGCTTAGTATAAAGAAACTGGACTTAAAATACCGATGCACCAAGTCACACATCTTGCTATCCCTCATAGCACATTATCAAACCAGTGATGCTGAACTGCCAAATTAACCTGCAAAGCTGCCCAAGGGAAGGAAATCACCAGCTAACACTCCACAGCAAAAAGATTTGCAACAAGAAACCAAACCACAGCAACCCCCACCCATGCTCTTTTCAAAGATGTAAAGATTTTCCAGGTGCTTGACATTCACCTTAACTTTTTAAGTAATAAAACTTGAGGAGAGGATTCCCGTTGGATCAGAGGGGAGACTCAGCTACAACAATAGCTGTGCTGGCAAACCGACTCCTTTCAACACTTTCTTGAGTTTGTATTTTAAGTGGTTTTGCCACATTGGCAGCCAAAAATAACTATTTTCTGATCAAATTCACTAGTTCTTGTAAAATATTTTAACAGGCTAAATATGGCCATGAGCAGTTCTAATAGTCCTTCAAGCTGTCTGTTCAAACCTCTTACTTTAGAGAGGGTGAAGGGCTCCACAAGAGGCTCGAGCAGAGCAATGCCCTGGCCAAGAGTGGTCGTTGTGAGGCTGTTCCTGCCGCATTCCCATCCCTCATTACCCAGGAATACAGCCCATATTTAATGCAATGCTATAATGCTTGCTGTTTTGTACTTCATATATACCCTTAAGCTTAAAGTAATAATTAAGAGCAGCCTCCCCTGTGCCTGGTTGTGCAAGGCCAAGATCCACAACAGCTACCACAGCAGAAATGTTAGGGAAAAGGGAAAAAACCAGCAGGACAGGCAGGAATTACCCCAAAGCCTCTGCTTGCACCAGTCTCACTCTTTGCTGGTGACGTACAGCAAGGGATCCTCATGTGGGCCTTACAGGATAAATAAATCATTTGAAACTGGATTTCTGGTTGAAAAAAAGCCTCCAGCTGTGAAAATTAGAGAATTTTCATTAAGTCACTTTGTAAGTAATTTATGGTACTCTAAGCCTTACAAAAAACCCCAGAGAAATGTCAGGCTGGTTTCTTGTTAATGAGAACTGGAAAAACAGGACAGAACTGATGGGAACATGGAGCATTTCCACCCCAAACGTGGCTCCACTTAACCAACCAACACACACTCAGTTAACAACGTTGCTCCCACACTGGGAAGACTCCATGGCCACCTCCAAGTCAGGGCACAGAGATGAGACACGCTTGGATTTCATAAGAGGTTTCCTGGTTTCTGGACGAACCAAGAAGGACTTGTAGGTAGAAGGAAAACATGGATTCAAAGTCCAGCAACTGCAGCAAATGGCAAAGCTGCTATTTGGTATTACTTTTGGTAAGAGGCTGGTGGAAGCACTGAGGGCACCTGAGCAGAGATGGACCTCAGCTGCTGTGGACCAGCATGGTGGTCTCAGGGCGGGACCATCACCTCAATACCTCTGTATAGCCACGGTCTGTGACTGATGCTAGTAGGTCCCACTTTATTAATTAATTAGTCAAGATTTGACTTCTGAGGAGCAGCAAACCTAACCCTTTCCTCTCTTCAACCAAGAAATCACAGACCTTAAGCTAATTAATTAGCTTAATTATCACTAGGCTCTTGGAATCACTTGAGGCAGAAGCAAGCACATGCCTTAAACCAAGCTACTACATCTGGACAGGAAAAAACACCCAGTAGACGATGGCATGAAGCATTTATACATTAACCATAATATCTACACCACATGCAGCTTCTCAAGATGTTTTGCTGTCATCAGCTTACTAAAAGATAAAGATTTATTGGGCTATTACTGAAAAGGAAGCTAGATACTGCCAAATGGCACGGACAGTTAGATGACTAGTTGCTGACATCTTTATTCATATATAAAACAACACAACTGAGTTGTATTTTTTTTTTTTAACTGCCATGCTTGAAGGAATCAACAAAGCAGTGCCTTATCATACAGCACTTTTAAGTAATTTTTAAATCATTCATGGGCTTTGGATAGTTGTTTTTATTGTGTGCATGCAGAATATTCTATTAGCACCCTGTGAACTTCTAGTGCTGACTAAAGTAATAGATAAGCAGTGCTGGCTGCAGCTTGGTGTAACAGCTTCTGAAGATGCTGAGGGACCATCCCACGGGGCATTGCTCCCTGGATACAGTCACAAGGTCACTTTTACTCTGGTGCCATATATCTTAGAGATTGGGGAAAATTTCTTCCCTGGGAGGGCGGGCAGGCCCTGGCACAGGGTGCCCACAGAAGCTGTGACTGCCCCATCCCTGGGAGTGCCCAAGGCCAGGTGGGACCAACCTGGGCTAGTGCAAGGTGTCCCTGCCCATGGCAGGGAGTGGAATGAGATGATTTTTAAGGTCCCTTCCAACAGAAATCATTCTATAATTCTATGATTTAAGAGCATTTCAAGCGCTGCAGAGACATGGCTTTTTAAAGGTTTAAGACACAGACCAATGCTAACTCTGCATAGGCTGAGTATATCAAGATTTAATATTCCATGTCCACTTTTTGATCAGCTCTTAATAGCAATCTGAAAGGTTAGTGCAATAACATCACCAGCTTCTTTGAATAGTTTAAATATTGCTTCTAATAAAGAAATCACTAAGTTGCAAAGCTTATAGGATTATTTTTAGAACATATGTTAAAAAGATGACAAACCAAATGAACTTAATTATTCCATGCCTTGTTGAAAGCTGTAGGAAATGTGAAGTAAATCATGTAAGACAGAACCCTGAAGTACTACAAGGCTCAATTTAAAACGTTTGCCCTAAAATTTAAAAAGGAGTCCAAGCCTGCAGAGCTGCTCTCCCAGAATCTACCAAGCCATAGCTGTCCACTTTTCCTCCCACAGCTTCATACACCGTTCCCCCTTTGTTACATATTTTGAATTCAACTTAGCATGCTACTTCCAATTAACCAGCACACACTTACTGCATTATTTGGCATTAAAGAGGCATATGTGTTCCTTCAGCTCCTGCCAACGTGAGAGACAATACCCTGAAGGTGCAGCAGGCTATTTGTGCAGCACTATTAGGCTCTGGGAAGTGTCCAAGCGGGCTGATGGAAGGCCGCAGGTGTGTGGTTTTAAATGCCTTCAAAGTGCTTCATGCCCAAGTCTTCCAGAAATGTTACACTCCTTAACCAGCCTCTTCCAGCAAGATTTATGCTGTGGTTTGAATACTTCTAATGCTCTGGACTCTGAGTGCCAGAAACCTTTACTTATCAGGCTCAATACCTCTGCAGGTTGCTCTTGTCAGGGATCATACATCAACCCATTTGTGCCCAGGCCATCTTTATTCTATACAAACTACTAAAAGCAGGTGTGGTTTCAGTCTGTTTGCTCTGAACATGAATTACAGAATCACAGAATATGCCGAGTTGGAAGGGACTCACAAGGATCACCCAGTCCAGCTCCTGACCATCCCCACGAGGCACATCATGTGCCCAAGAGTATTGGTTCAATAGGATAAAGTTTAACCCACAGAATAAGCCTGTTGCTTCAAGACTATCAATGAGGGAAGAACCAGAACAAGTTTTAAAAACATATTTATATAAAAAAAAAATCAGCATCCTTTCACTATGATGTCTACAACAGAAAGTACAGTACAGATCTGAGATACATCCCACATAGTCCTTAAAGAGGGGTTACAAATTCACAAAGACATAACGTATTGCTATACAAGTGCTTATTAAAAGCAACAAAAAGAACAAAATGAACAATTTACGCTTTACAAATCTGAGATTTGGTGTTTACTGCTGGAAATTGCTTTACACAGTGTCAGAATTTAAAGCTTTGACCCTGCAAATGAATCACTGGGCACAGCTGCAGCTCCTGCATGGAGCTGCTCAGTCAGCCACAGGTCAGCCCGAAGCAAAAGTTCTTCAAGAACCAGGGACTGAGAAGGTTTCTAGCCTAAATATAAATAAATTAACACAAGGATGGTGGTTTCATGGTCCTCCATCAGTTCTCTCAAAGGTTATTCCTATGCTTTACTTTGCTCTGATAAGAAGTTAATTCTAACAGAGCCACTGTTTAATCTACTGTATGAAGCTACCATGGCTCCAAAACGTGTCTTTGCCTTTTCTGGGAAGGACATAAAGGTATTATTTCCATGTTTGTCCCGTTGGCAACTCCTGACACTATGCTGGTTATTACTTACACAAACAGAAATCTGCAGCCAATCAAAATAATATGGTTGGCAATGAATCTGGGCAAACTTTAATAGCTATGGTTCTTCAACATAAAAAGGATAAAAGTAGAATAATAATTTTTGGCAGGGGAAGCGGGGAATTTTTAAAATTCTGATTGTTTTCCTATGAGAATAGTGTTAGTGAAGTCTAACTTAAAACATGTTGTCCTTGGTTTCACGAATTCGCGTTGAGCAAGATTCTGCTGGACCCACTGAGTTACACTCAATTCCACTCAAGCTGAAGTTATCTGGAATCCACAAGGTGAGAGAGGGGGATGTGGCACAGAAAGTGCATGGCTGAGATAATTCCAGTGCCTTTCTGAAAGGAGTTATCTGCACATCCAAGTGTGTTACAGAGGAATTCACAGAGCACTCTCGTCAAGAAAGTGTCATTAACTTCGGCCTCCTGGAAAATGGGGAGCCAAGAAAAGCCTTCACCAGGTGGGAGATGGACATCAGTTCAACCACAAACCCCATTTTCACCAAGGTTTGCACGTTCATTTTCAATAAGTCCCAGTGCTATGGTCAGGACAGTGTCACCCTGACACTCTTGCACTGGAATCTGATGAAGCAAATAAGGAATTATATTAATTTAGTAGCAACTACACTCACTTGCCACAAAATTAAACTCTGGATAAGCTGACTTGGTAGTTTTTCCATTAAAAGTAGTCCATACTGTCTAATAAAGTCTACTTTGTAGGCAAAGAATTAGGTAAATGGGTTAATCTGTAGTAAGGAGCAGAAAAAACCACATACTAATGACATCACAAGCAAGTAAACTTCCTTAATTAATAGTTAATTATGTAAAATTGTGGCTCTGCTAGAAAACAAAATTCTGTAAACATCTTCTCTTTGTGAAAAAAAGTGAAAACCTTCACAAATAGAGAACCATGACAAGACACTCCAAACTACCCCAATCAATATTCATGCTTTAGTACTTTTGAAATCTTTAATTCTGATTTTTACTTTTATATGACTGTACTTTGTTTTGGAACAAAAAGTCATAGTGAGCCCCAAATCAGAATGACCTGTTTGATGGCACTGAGGTGAACAACTTTCCCCAAGGCAATAACATAAAGAAGCTAAGAAGTATTTTGAAGGAGGAATGAATTCAAAAGACTATTGCATATGAATGGTTTTGTATGAAAAGGCATTTTTTGACTTAAAAAAAGGTTTGCTGAAATATTTCCCAAGCAGATCTACTTGGGCCTCTGATTCATTGGCACAGGCTCAGTATCAGTCACTTAAAATATGCGTTTCATCATGTACCTAGAATTGTGACATGCTTTAAAAACACTTAATACAAAAATCTTTTATTTCCTTATACTATAAATATTGACAATTCTATTATCAAGGTACTGTGAAAAATGTAAACAAGTATACACAGGTGTAAATAATATGGCTTGAGAAAAGTTTCCCCTTGGATTAGCTGCTCAAATCCGGTGACAGTACACAAAAACAAGAGAAAAACAGTACATTTGATGCATTTTGCTGTTTGACAGCACTGTAAGGGTTTTATGCATTAACTGCCGAGTAACCACCCCAGTCTCTGGGCATCTGCCCCTGAACTGGAATGCCTGGAGGGTCATCAAGGTCATGGGGGCTGGTGCAGTTGGGTTGGGGGAGAGCAGGGTCTGCTCACACTTCAGAGAAGGCTGAGGGGAGGCACCACTGCTGGAGTCAATTACCCCA
>JAWWEU010000011.1:3507479-3573230 GCA_035583155.1 Acropternis orthonyx | reverse complement strand
GGTTGGGGGAGAGCAGGGTCTGCTCACACTTCAGAGAAGGCTGAGGGGAGGCACCACTGCTGGAGTCAATTACCCCACGGGGGCTGTAGAGGAGATGAAGCCAGTGGACCAAAGATGAAATTTGGAAACCAGGAAAAATAAAGCCTGAAATCTTCACTGGGACTGGGGTTCAAGGAGGTGGTGGATCTCCATCCTGGGAGATGCTCAGAACTCAGCTGGGCGAATCTCTGAGCAACCCCATTTAACTCTGAAGATGACCAAGCTTTGAAGGGAACTCTGGACCTCCAGAGGTCTCCAACAACTTTACTCTCTCGATGATACTACAAAAATCCTTGAGTACAATGTGACACTTGCATTACTATTGTAGTTTGGGTCTGCAGTAAATGCAGAGTTAAGATCGAAATATGTCAACTGCTCAAGTTGAATTGTTCTTCTCCAGCAGTTGCTAAGATTATATCTCATTGTCTCATTTACCTTATCGGTTCCAGTTCAGTGAAATTACCCCAAATCCACATAATTGTAGGATCAGACCCAGGACATCATATCTCCAAAAGAACATTTACAATGTCAGTGCCCTGCTGAAAGTCATACACTTCTGACTAGTTTTAGAACAACAAATTCATCACATTTGCATTGAATGAACTTTCCATCAACATTTACAGAGCTCTACAGAAGAAATGAGAAGGAATCAGCATCAGCCCCAGTGATTTTCTGACTGAAAACACAGTTGGTTAATTAATTTTGACACATTCACAAATACCTCTACTTTCAATACCTACGAAGTTACGAATAACAACAATAAGACTTCCGTGAAGCTTGAAAAAATACCTTCCAAACCTGTATTGCTTCCAAGAGATCACAGTTTGAATTAAACTCCCAGGTGAGCAAGTGCCACTTTTGTCCTGGACGGTTAATGACTGCAGATGGTTTTAAGACCTGAGGTGAACAAGGGGGTAAAATTGTTACTTCACCTCCCCATCCAACCAACTGGATCCTACTTCACCAACTCATCCCTTACTCAACCACAACAAATGCCTTTGAAAATCACAAATTACCATCAATTATTGCCATTTTGTCTCTTCTAAGACAAAAATCTGCTCTTGCAGCTCGTTACGGTGGGTGAATTGAGTGTGAACACAAGACCTGGGACTGCCCATATTTCCATGTCTACTGAGCCCATGGTCCTGATGGCGCTTTTGATGCAGTCAAGGCTCAAGTGGTTACTGCACAGATTTATAACTCCTAAGCTATAGAGAGGTATAAAGAGGCACTCTGAAATCTTTTAGTCCGGTTAACTCAGGATATTAAAATACAGAACATAAATTCTTTGTAACGACATAGTCCCGTATCAAAGAACAACCTGTCTAAAGAGACAAAATAGCACTAAAATGTCTTTGTTCCATGAAGTGACAAACAGCAGCTCTTGAATGCCATCAGGACTGCTTTAAGCTGACTTAATATTGAAAAAAAATTGTGCAGCAAAAACATAAAACCCACAGAGATTATCTTTAAACATCTATGCTTGCTTATTATCTGCTTTCTCCATCCAGGATAAAGCCTCTTCTGCGTTAGCAGGTACGCTTTGAGGAGATCTGCTGCAAGTTGGACCTGACCGAGCAGTGAGAAACTCATCTGCCAACGTGTGAGAATGCAGAGTCGGGAGAGTCTGACAGATGACACCATGCTCTTGGGAAGATGGATTCAGACACAAGCAGGACACAGATGGAGACCTTCCAATCACTCAATCCACACTAGAAATGCAGTAGGTGTTCTTAAATTAATTAAGAACTTCTTGAGGACTGTGGTGGATTCTTCCTCAGCTGCAAGTTTAATTTTAGACTGCATGTTTCTCTAGAACACACAACCTTATTCAGAGGAATCAGCCTGGTGAATCCCGCTGGTTTCTGTGCAACGTGATTTTGCAGTGGATCTGTATCAGCTTCATAATCTGTGAAATGCTCGTTAAACTCTGTGCTGGTTGTCAGGAGGCTTTAGAAAGTCCCTGATACGTGGTGTGGCTCACTGCACATTGATGTGTTACACACTGCTTGTCCTGATAGTCTTTGGAGCTGCTCTGATTAAAAACATGTCCAGGCTTTCAAGTGATGAATTATATTAATAGCAGAAAGAATGTCCAGAGCAGATTAATGGAGGGGCAAGAGGCTAGAAATAAGTACATGAAACAGATTCAACTTTTTAAAAGGATCCAGCTACTAAATGGCCTCTGTAGTCTTCCATAAGAAGTGTGAATACTTCAGTACAATTCAAGCTGAATTGAATAACTGTTTTCATATCCAAATTCAAATACCGTCTGTGCATATAAAACAGTTCGTTTATTAGTCCAAATGTTACTGTTGTAGAGCTCTTGGAAAAATACTCCCTCTTTCTTGAGTTTGTTCTTCATAAAAAGGAAGCTTTGGAGGGCCACCTAGAGAATTAAGTAGAAATGTGGTTTCACGTCTATATAACATAATACTGAAATAGTATATAGATTATACAATTTACACTTAAATAATTCAATAAATGGTCCTCTTGAAAAGAAGGTAGGGAAGGGAGTTACACCATCCTCCTTGCAAAACAGTAAAAGACCTCTCAAACAGGAGATTCCCAAAGTGTTTCCTAAACTAAAGGAGGAATTGTAATTAGACTACAAGTGGGAGGAAACTTCCACTCAGTACTGTACCTCACTGAGAAGAGATATTATCTAAATAATCAAAGAGGTTGATACCCTTGTCAGAACACCGACCACCACTGCCACGGGCAACAAATGATTTCCTCTGCTCAGAAGGGCTTCACACTCCCAGCTTGGGTTACCTTCTCTGCAGGTCGGCCCCATCCAGGGGGCTGGGCAGGCGCAGTTCCCGTTGTATGGGTTGCACTGGGATTTGCTGGCACACTGGCATCTCAGGTAGCAGTTGGGGCCATACCGGTCTGACCTGCATTCTGGAAGGGCAGAAGTGTTTGGAAGAGGTGGAACACTTCCTAGTAGTCTCCCTGTTCTCTGGGATCAGGAAGCTACTTAGACACCTACATCTGTTAACATTAAAACATGACATTTTGGAAAGCGCTGCAGTCTTCCAGTTTCGTCTACCACATGGTCTGCCCAAACTGCAGCCCAGCTGTCCTAAAGAAGTTCCCAGAATGGAAATCATTACTGGTGTAAAAGCAGGGGTTGACAGCCCAACAGAAAACATCTTGGGATCCGCTCAGGAAAGTTACTGTCAGCATCCTGGATCCACACTATCTCCTGCCCCTCTCCTTCCTGCACGGCTTGGCTGTCAGTGGGTGCTGGCCAAGAGCCTTCGCTCACAGAATGTGTAATTGAAAATTAATCCATTTTATAGATACTCTTATGTCTTGTTCCAATTGCACAATTCTGCTGCCTCCTGGCAAGTTAAACTCACAAAAAAAAAAATCTCACTTCCAAATACAAATACATTTCATACCTGGGCTGGTAAGTCCTCATTGCCATTTTTTTATGCATCACAGTCCAGGCACGAAGGGAAAGTGAGCCGCAGGTCACAAGGCAGGCTGTGAAGGACCCTGCAAACAATAGCCCTCTCTCCCCCACCTCGCTGGAAAACCCTGTGAGCAACCAGGGCGTTTGCCTTCTCCCAGGAGCACCCCCAGGTAAACAAAGCACTGCTGAGCCCCCTCATCAGCTGCAGCCCCAGCATGTGGGGGAACTCACCCTGTGTGCTCTGAGCTTGGCCTTTTCAATTAGGAAATGTTATGAGAAAAGGTCTCCTCAAACACCTCTGGACCTGATTTTAATTTATGTAATACCACATTTTCATGTTAATAACAATGTGTATTTAAGACATCTGTTTGAAAGTCTGCAATGTTAATTTACTACAGAAAAAGAACGCCCATAAAAGTCTGTTATATTCTCTCTCTCTCTCTCTCTCTTTTTTTTTTTTTTAATTAACATTTTGCCTGTTTAATGGGTGCTTTACCAGAGTTCAAATTAAAATCAGGCCTTTTATCTTTATGGCTGCTGCACAGTCACAGCTGCTCGCAGTTATATCGCAGATGAACTGAGCCTAATTGAAAATAAAAATGCAAATAAAACCTACCCCATAACAGCTTTCCATGGATGGGGGGCTACCCTGGCTGATTTGAGAAAAATAAAAATGACTCGCGGGGTTTGCAGGAAGCAAAAGCTCGGCTCCCATTTTTGGGGCTGAGCTTCCCCCTTGCGTTCCGCTTCTGCCTAAGCCTGGCCTGGAAAGGCCCGTGGATGCCCAGTGCGGTGTGGCTGATGTTCCCCCTGGAGCAGTGCTGCAGGCTGGGGGGCTTCAGGCTCTGACCACAGCACAGTGCACAGAGGGAATCAAATCATTTTCCATTTCATTTTCGCAGGTTGCACTAGTGCTTAAGCTGCCAGCAATTACTTTATATCATGAATTGGCTGTTCAAAGCTGTTTCCTGCCCTGTCCTAGGACAAAAGGAGAAATAATATTCCCTCCCTGTTTTAGGGGCTCTGGAGGATTATGGCTGCTGGTGTGAAGCTCCACAGTAGCACATGGATGTTTGCTCCTTTTAGCTTGTTTGCCACAACATCAGGATCACAAATCTCTTCTTACACTTGCTTAAACCACTGCAATTCCTTTTAGTCTAGCGATTATCCTAAATCTACTTCATCATAATCATAGAAACACGGAATCCTGGGAAGGTTTGGGTTGGAAGGGACCTTAAAACTCACCTGGTCCCAGCCCCTGCCATGGGCAGGAACACCTTCCACTAGACAAGGTTGTTCCAAGCCCTGTCCAACCTGGCCTTGAACTATGATCAGAGTCCCAAAAGTGATCAGATCCCAGCTCAGGAATTTTGCCTGTCACTGCTGCCCCCCAATCCTACACCCACCCCAGCAGGGTACAGTGGAGTGACTGGTTTTCCCTACAGGAAAATTTTCTCACCTATTTTCATACCCTTGTTACAAACTAATTCTGCTCCTGTGCTGCAAATGAGGGAATTTCATTTGGGTTAAATGTTCCTGGACTGCGAAACCCAGAGGGAGGCACAGCTGCCACAGCTACCCTCATCCATAGGGATTCTGCCCTGCTTCCAGGGGAAGTAAACCTGGAGCTGGACATATTTTTGGATTATTCTGAAAAGGGTCACAAATGTGACAAAACACGCAGAAGTTGGAGCTCCTGGGGACCATCTGCATCCTCTGGGAGTCCTCCCCACTACATTTGCAAAACTTCTTGGTCTATTTTTCCCCAGCCCGTGTTCTCCAAAGCTTCAGGCAAATGACATTTTACAGGTGACCCACAAAGAGCTTTCCTATCAGTGTATCAATTTAAATATTGATTAAACCACGAGGTACAGCTCTGCTGATAAAGGTGTTGATAACCCATAGGAGCAATTTGCTACAAACAATGTGTTCCTGAACACCAGCAAACGTCCTTTTACAGCTACTCTTGAACCAGCAGGTCATAGTGGTTTAACTGCACACAGTCCAGCCCTTAAAAACATTACCCTTACCAATGTCACATTTGTCTCCAGTCTTCCCAGGTGGGCAAAGGCACTTCCCAGTCTCTGGATCACAAGGAGCATCTCTGCAGTCACACTGATGCTGGCACCTCTCACCAAACCAACCCCTGTCACAGCCTGACACCAAGAGAACTTTTTAGATGCATGTTTGAATGGCAGGATGTACATTAAAGTCAGAGGAGTTTTCCCAGGATATCTCAGTGGAAAGCTCATAAAGTCTCTGCTGAAGTCAGTGTAAATGCCAGGTTTAATGAAGAATAGAACATAGTGGAATAGGCATGATATTTATATGAGCACTCCTTATGTTGGGTTTGTATAATCTAACCTATCAAAGGTATCTGTAAATCTGTCCCAGAAATGTAACTGGCACTTATTTTCATTTCTAATTAGAACTCTCTAGAAGACCATTCCATAACACTCAACAGGTCTGACATGCACCTATTTAATAATCTTATTTGGAGTTTTAGAAGCAAATTTAGAATCAGTAAAAGGGACTTATTTTTAATAAATGACATGTGGAACTCATTGTTGCAAGACATCATGGAGACCTGGACTTTCACTGCATTAATCGGAACCAGATCAGTTAATTTCTAAGGGAATAAGAACACCCAGCTGTATAACAGGAAATCTCTCCCAATTTCAATGTTTCAGGGTATTCAGAAAGCTGAAAATATGGAAGAAGTTGCTCTCAACAAACAAATATTTGAGTAGTTGCATGAAGTTTTTGAGACCTGTTTTGGCTTTGGTTTTTTTGTTTGTTTGTTTGTTTTTTTCACGTGAGAGGGGTCCCAGTACCTTTTTCGCAGTGGACACCGTGATAACCCAAAGGACAAAGGCACTGTCCTGTCACTGCATCACAGCTCGCTCCATTTTTACAGGCACAGGCATGAAGACAGCCCAGCCCATAAAATCCAAGGGGGCACCCTGAAAAATTAAAGTATGAAGTGGGGAAGGTTCATGAAGAAAATCATCTGCCCCATTAAAATCCTCTGTATTCTCAGCGACGTTCCCCGGGAGCCAACAAAAGTCATAGTTACCCTTAACTCTAATAATGCCATGTGCTTTAAAACTCGTACCACCGAGCATCAGAGACATGCAGGATCTGGAAGCAGCCAGGTGATCTGGCACACCCCAAAAATATTCTCCGAACCAGCAGGGAGTTTCTCGGGGACTCTGAAGCCCCACATCCCACCGCAATCACCCCGAGTGCCTCCACTCACTGTGCTCGCAGGAGCGCCCGTAGTAGCCCTCGGGGCAGTGGCAGCACCCCGTGAACCTGTCACAGGTGCCACTGTGCTGGCACGAGCAGTCCAAGGTGCAGCCAGGCCCGTACTTCCCTGGGGGACATTCTGCTGGCAGGACATGGACAGAAAAACAGACAGACAAAGAGAAAACCAATCACTGACCTCACACCAAAAAGCTCACACGGGGCAGCTTGTATTGCTGAGAGATGATGCCCAGAGATTAACTTGCAGTCCCAAGAATATTTGTCGTGAAGACACAGTGTTTCTGCCCAACTATGATGCATTTATGTATTTTGATAAGAAGTATTTTATGTTATATAAATGTTTGAACAACAATTTCTTCATACTTCTAATAGTCTGCCTTTTTTAATTTGTCTCTTCACATACTCGATGTTGAACCCACACCACGTGTTGTAAAGCCATGAAGTGAATGATTTAAATGTTGTCTTTTTTTTTTTTTTTCTTTATCTACAGCAATATTTTCTTTTAGGCACTTAGAAAGCGTGAAAGAAAATATGAAGCTTTTCCTTCTCTGTGTTACCATTGGAGTTCATGCTATTCCAATTTCTAATAAAACCAGGAGGATCTTTTTCACACATAGCAACAGTCTTTCCATGTATAATGAGATATCTGCTTTCACAGAACCAAGCACATCTCAAACTACTGAAAGCCAAGTCATGCAAAAGGGACTGTGCCAATATAATTAACCTCAGCATCATCTCTGAATCAGTTAACTTCCCACTGCTGTGATAATTTGAATCCAGGCAGATGAACTTAAACGAGCGTGGCCGTCCAAGTAATCAAATTCAGAACTCTCCAAATGCCAGACAAAATCTTTCAAGAATATCATATCTAATCACTATTAAAAGGATGCCTAATTAGCTGTCTTCGATTTGCAGTCAAAACACACTTAAAACCATACTGCATTGGAGATCAAGACTCAATTTTCCAATAATTTCACTGTCTCTGTCAAAAGATGAACAATGAAGCTCTTTCTAGTGATACAACACACGGTCCTTTATGCGAGCTGTGCATGTCTGCCTCTCACACCCCATTGCAGAGATGTTTTATCTATAAGATATACCCACAAGCCACAACTCCATGTGGTGCCACCTCCATCACCCTGCTGAGACTTGGCAACCCCGATGCAGCCTACGGGTGACCACAGGGATTTTGAGGAACAGACAAATAGATATGAACACAAGGGGTCTGTGCAGTGCCAGGTCAGTCAGTTATTGGTTAACTACAGATTTTTTAGTGCCTGTCTGCAGTGATCACTCACATGCAGAACTCAGAAGGAAACTCTTTCTGAGAAAAAACCTGAAGCTCCAGCTAGGGGTAGTTCTGTGTGAGAGAAGCTACAGAGGTGAATGTGTCATTGATGCAGTCTACTTAAGCAAAAACTGTCTGTCCCCCTTTTGTGCCTGCCTGGTGACACTTTGAACCCCTGCTGGAATGTACAAAGCCACTGGCATCAAAGCAGAAAATCACCTTTCTCACAGGATCTTCCTGTCCAGCCCAGCCCGCAGGTGCAGTTGCCATCCACATGGTCACAGATGCCACCGTTCTGGCAGGTACAGGTCAGATGGCAGCTGGGGCCATATTGTCCCTGGGGACACACTACAGAGAATTAACGAAGTTTGTAAAAGAAAAGAAACCAACATCCCAATTTTTTGCAGGATGAAGGTGACAGGGAATAAATACAAACACATCCTCCCCACAGAGTATCCCGAGTTACTGGTGTCTCCCGAGGGAGGTGGGACACAACTCCATGATTGTTATCAGTTTCATCCAAACTCTTTGTCATGCCATATCTCCTCAGCCTCGTGGAGATCCCAGTGCCCTGGTACTGAGGGTGGGGGGATGTGGGCAGGATAAGGCAGGGTGATGGAGCAGGGAGGGACAGAGGCCGAGTGCACCAAACTGCGATGTTATTGAGCAAAGGCAGGGGGAAACTCAGCTATAAACAATGTCTGGTGCTGGGTTTGATTTGCTGGGTGTTGTCAGTATGTCACCGATTGCCGGGGTGAGCCCGGGCCCCGCTTGGTTACCTTGCTGACAGCCAGGTCCCACTTGGCCAGGAGGGCAGGTGCACTTGCCAGTCTGTGGGTCACACTGACCTCTACCACAGGCACAGAACTGGGCACAGTCCTTCCCATACTGGTTTTCAGGGCAAGCTGAAGGAAACACAGGCTTTTGTTAAACACCCCGAGGCCAGTTTTCACACAGTTTTCTTATAGGTTGAGTTGGCTTCGTTTTTATCCCACCCAACGTGCCTCAAAGCAGCACCTATGAAACCAAAACCCATCCAAAGACATGACTGTTTTATCCTCTGAGTCTTCACTTGAGTTTATAAATATAATCCGTGGTTTCACATAGAGTATTTAGCAGGTTTCCTGCCAAAAAGGTGAGTGTACAACTGAAATATCAGCCGCTCATCCTTCCAGCTAAAAACCTCTTTCCTCCCTTAATACTGATGCTGTCCTATACTGAAGACCAAAGGTATAGGCTCCTAAACATTCAAACATTGCCTTTCTGTGAATAAGCTGAAGAGAATTTCACAGAGAACAGAGCTTTGGAAACAGCACAGAAATTCAGCCACACCATTTAGCTCTGAAACAGAGAAGTAGCAGTAAAGTTGCCATGGAGTCTTTACCAGTTTTGCCATGACAAAACTTGACCTTTTTCCCATTTAGTGAAACTAATGGCACCATAGTGTGAAGCAAAATATTGAGATAATTTCTCAACCTCGAAATTTTGGACAGGAAGAAGGAACTTGAGCAACTCATGCTGAGCTGGTTCTAGAAATAAATTTGGGCAAGCAGGTTGTAATCCTGGGATGAGCGTCCTTGCTCCTACGCACGCAGAAGAGAGGGAAAATATTTTGCAAGAGATTTTTTACAAAGCTGGAATCCTGATTTACAATTCAAGGAGGAGGTAGCTGGGATCTGTCTGTTTTTCTACTGACAAACTCTTATGCAAATTGTTCTCTGTGCAGTGTTTTGACAGAGGCAGATCATGAATGTTGGCTTACTTTTGCTGCAGTCGGCTCCGATGAAACCGGGCGCGCAGTCGCACGCGCCCGACGCGGGGTCGCAGCGGGCTCCGTTCATGCACTGACAGGGATTTTGGCAGTTTGGACCATAAGTGCCTTTTGGACATCCTGTTGTAAAAGAAAACAACCAGCCATTAGGCCACGTTGCTACCGGGCCTGTTACATTTACATTTCATGCCACAAGCACTTTGTTGCTTTCAGCTGAAATTAGATTTTAGTTTTCTAGCTCTCTTCCCTTCTAGAGGGCCAGGAGTAGGCATTGATGAGCAGATGGCTGCCTTGGGCAACACGGTCCTTGGGGCAGCACTGCCTTAAAATATCAAACCTCTGGAAAGCTGGACCAAGTGCTGCAGCTGAGCCTGGTGAGATGGCTCCTGGCTCTGTGCTCCTTCCATTCCCCATATGTGACAGCACCAAGACAAGCAAAACCAGTTCTTTAGAGGTTTTCCTCTTGGAATCTCACTTCCAAAAGAACCTGTTCCTTCTTTCCCTCCAACAGAGAATGAAATATGGGGCCCTGCTGCCTCTTTTCGGCAACAGCAGCCTGGTTTGCCTGACAAGGTGGGAAGCTGTGAGACATCTCTGTCTCTTTTAACAGCCATTTTATGGGTACTGGGGCAGGTCTTTTAGAAATGTGTAAGTTGCAGAAAGTTTGTTTCCGTGTTATTTACTCTTTCCCTGCAAACCGGAGCTGGCATTGTAAGTGGCTGCCCAGAGACATTGTGGATTCCCCGTCCCTGGAGCGTTCAAGGCCAGGCTGGATGGGGCTCTGAGGAACCTGTTCTAGCGAAAGGTGTCCCTACCTGTGGTGGGGGATTGAAAGAAGATAGTCCCTTCCAACCCTGTGGATGGGAGACCATGAAAACATGCACGTGACAGTAACAGAATTTCAGAAGACGCCTACTCAGGAGACAGGTGCAGGAGAAGGATGGTTTAAACACCAAGTCAGAAAATTCTCTGAGAAAATAAACGAAGCAGCAGTATCACTGGACCTGGATGGATTGTTGAGCCAGTGTTACATGGCAACAAGCTCTCCATTAAGAGGTTTTTCTGGTAGTAGTGACTATTTCTGGTTTCTTTTTGGACAGCTAATGTTGAAGGAACAATGAACAAAAGATCAGGAAGGTGTGAATGCACCTGCCGTGCTCAGCTTACATCTTCAAGATGCTCTTTAGAGCGGTGGAAGTTGGAACTGAGGGAAAGAGGCAGAGCTGCTGGGCACGTGCCTCTGTCTGCCACCACTGAACCTCCATGTGCCATCCATGAACTCTGGAGACACAGGTTATTTTCCTAATTTTCCAGTGTACTGGAAGAAGTAGCTGGTGCTTTTAGAGCAGCACGATCATCGTCAAACAGTTTCACTGGTGCTGCTACATCTAAATGTCAATTCTTTGCTCACTCCTTCCTTCTCTTCCCTGGCAAAAGGAAAGTCTATGGCTACTTTGGAAATCTGGTTGAATATATATTTGCAGACGTCTCCAAGCAACAGATCCCTTGCAATCTGTGCATAAATAACTTCTTGTATTTTCTCTTTCCTGAAGGCATGAAAGCATGGCCTGAGTGGCTGGAGAAATCTCTGGATTTTCTGAACTACTGAATAGCGAGGGAGAGCTTAGGGGGAAGCTTTGAAGGAGTGCCTGTTAAAATAAAACTGCACATTGGCTTCTGCTCAAACCAGGATCGCAGATCATCAGGACTAAACAGACACACACTTTTATAACATGCAGATACTCTCCCCAGCCCTTCTCAGCCACGAATTCTTCTCAAGAAATACACTGTCCTCAGTGCTTCCATCTGTCAGTGCACAAATTCTGTTTCATATGCAAACCCTGGCATCAAGGAGTGTCTCTGCAACATCAATTTCACTCCCACCATGACATGAAGTTAAGGACACACCCAGATTCAGTGATTTAATTGGACTCTACCTGAGTTTCTCTTTTTCTCTTCCCTTTCCTTTTGGTCATATTTTGGCTTTCTTCTTTTTCTTTAATTCTGTTTCCCACACTCTCAAACATGTTGCTTCTCCCTGACAAAGCTTCCAGGGCTGTTCCTCAGCTCAAGACTAGTGAGAGATTCTCCATTACTGAAAGGAATGCAGTAATTTCCCCCCTTAGCAATTTATTTACTCTTGCAGCATCATCAGTATTTCAGTTCAAGAAGGAGCAGCACAAGCAGGGCAAGCTCAGCCTCTGCAACCTGCAAGTATTTAATAACAAGGCCACCTCATCTGTTACTACTTTGCAGAAGAATTTCAGTGCAGCCAGTGAGGGCAATTTACACTGGGTTCCACCACTGCAGTAGGCTGTGCCTCTCTATAGAGGGTTATCCTCTCACCACCACTTATCTCATAAAGACATTTTCTAATTCAACAGTTTCCTCTGCTTCTGACTGACGTTTTTCTGCAAACAAAAGAGTGGCAGCCAGATTTCTACCTCATTTCCAGATTTTTTTTTCCCTTCTGGTTTGACTTGGTTTGCCGTGACCAAGAGCTCCTAAATATTTTCATATCAGTTGCACACTCTGAGACTTTTCTGACCAGTGTTATTAACTGCATTGACAAATGATCCCTTCTGACACATTCTGTTACCCACAGCCTAGAGGTGAAGCTGCTGATGTCTTTCTGGCTCTGGGTGCCCCCAGACCAGTCAACATCAGCATTTACTGGTTTTTATTCGTTTCACCCAAGCAGATCTGCCCATCCACCGACTTATGGACAAGTGATGGGAACCTTATTGCTAATTTGTCTGCTTCCTCTGGATCCTGCCAAGAGGCTTTCAGCTCTTCACTCCAAAATTTGAGAACATGAAAGCCTCGTTGCTCTTGGCTCCTGGAATTTTGACTTCCCAGCCAACTGCACCTTTTATAGATACTTTCTTCAACCTTTTTTCACAGTACTATAAATACAGCAACAGTTGCCAGACACTGTTTCCAGCAGCATCCAACCACATGTTGACTGGACTGAAGCCCATTTCACGTGTTTGGGAGCGGTTCCCTGGGCTGGTTTTAATACTCTATTGAAAGCTTCTTCATCCTGGAGCAGCCCCAGTTCTCCCTGTAGTGAGGACAGTGGGAACACTGGAGTATTCCCACCAAAGTCACGCTAGCTATCCTTGGTTTTCCGTCAGTCACTGCAGAATCAGGCTCACAATCTCTCCCTTCACTGACCCGAACCTAAAAATAACTAATATTTCACCACTTTCCTTCTATTTTTGTGTCTATCTGTGCAATGCTCAGAGTGGCACAGGGAGAATAGGAAAACAAATGCCATAGATGAGTATTTTTTCTCTCTCTGTGAACCTCCACCATTCCATTAACGCTCCAGTAACTGTTCAACAAAGCTGTATTTAAGTGAGAATTTGCTGTGCAAGACACTGTGTAGTTCTGGAATCTCAGAGAGCACAAGACCATGGAGTCTCATGTCTCATACTCTATAGGTTTAATCCCAGCTGCACAGAAATCCAAGGCAAAATCTCCTCTGTATGGAGCAAATTACAGATTTCATTTTGTAGTGACCCTTTCTGTATCTTTTGTATCAGAACGCCAGGGTCATTGTTAATGTTTTAAACTTTAAAATTCTGAAATAAACTCTTAAGGATATAAGTAAGCCCAAGGACATTTACTATAATTTATAATTTAGATTTAGTGCTACACAAACAGGTAATGACTACTGAGGGATTGCTGCATAAAAGTAACAGGCAGATCATGATTAAGTCTCTTAAAATGATGCTGTTAAATAGTTGATCTCCACTACTGCTCTACTATAACGTTCAATATAATCTCCTGTATAATGGATCCAGATGGCTCCAGCCTCGATGTTGAAGGCCAGACTTTGATCTCACTTACAGCAAAAACTGATGCACAAAGGAGGAGAGAATCAGTCCTTTATATTTCATTTATATTTTAAAGAATAGCTTGTGATGACATGAGGGTACTACAAATGCCCGTCTCTAAAATGGGTCTCTTTGCTATTTCTACTCAAGGAATAAAGCACAGGTTTACCCCTCATTAGAGCTGCACACGTTACAGATGGCTTTTGTATATAAATTGTCACACAAAAAAAGCAATTAAATCAGAGCCACACTGAATTCCTAAGAAAAGAAAATCAGCATTCACCAAAGAGAGAAAGACTGAGCTTGAAAGATAACAGCTATGCTTTTTCTTTTTTTCCCCTCAAAATGAGACTATTACAAGCCATGGAGTAAAACCAAAATTAAAGTTGTAAATAAAAAGGTAATTAACTGTCTCCTTTATTGGCTACTTTGGTATGTGTTTCCTGTCAGCTGCCACATTCCACCAGAAACAACTTTACAGATGTCCTAAAATACTGGCATGAGGCATGTGGCTCTGGGAATATCTTTTATGATGGAGCATTGGGCCAGTTGGCATTTTGTCCTCTACACTAGTCACCATTTTTCAATCCAGAGTAACAGTTGGTTTAATTTGATTGTTCCTCAGAAGGCTCTACAACTGAAGGGACTTTATGAATCACTCAGATTTATTGCCAATTGCAGCTTGTTGTTTTCTCATAACCATTTGTCCTTACTTGAGCATGCAGAGATTTCGGGAAGTATTTTGGACTTGGTATTTGGAAATGAAAGAGCTACTCAATATTCAGGTGTAGCCAAAGATGGGAGGTGTAAATGCAGAGGAAATATTTATATTCTTTAGCGTGGCACGAAATTGGAGAGAATTTACCTAGCAAGTCTGGGGGGTTTTAAACATTAATTTTTGAATGAAAAAATTTAATGAATTAATATATATATATGAATTAATCCCTCGTAGTAATACAGGTGGTGTTATTATTGTAAATTATACCATCCTATGCTTACTTCTCATGCTACAACCTACTTACCTCTTACACTAAAATTTACTTTTATATATAGATATGTCTACAAAAAGCTCTGCTTTTGCTGAGGGTGGTGACACGGATGAACTCAAGGCACCAGCCCCTGCTCCCGTCTGACTCAGTGGCCAGAGGTACTCACGGAGGTGGCAGCGGGCCCCGTGGTAGCCCGGGCGGCAGGAGCAGTCCCCAGTCACCGGGTGACATTCCTCGTTCTGGGCAGAGCACTGGCACACTCCGGTGCAGCTCCTCCCATACGTGCCCGGTGGACAAGCTTTGGGAAGAAGAAATGTACACCAATAAATTAAATTTGTCTTGGTAAATATAGCACTCAAACAAAGAGCGAGCTCAAATTTATTAAATAAAATCCCTGCCTACGGAACGACGCTCTCCTCCGGGACTTTGGATTTATTACATTTACTTGGGGGTTACTTGACTGCTTGATTTTGTTTTGTTCAGTCAATTTGTGCCCAACTGTCAAGGGCCAGATACAATTTTCTTGTCACTAGAAAAAAATCATAGGGAAATGTCAGGCAAAATTGACTAAAATAACAGTATAATTCCCAAGGGACCAGGCGTGTGGATAAAGACATTCTACCTTTTGCAGAGAGTTTAAACTTGCAAAGCTGCTGCAGCATCAACACCTCCAGTTTTCATTCTGCCTGTTGACAGCCACGTTGCCTACAGGTTTAGACCTTCCACATCTAATTCTTAGATCTGACTTTCATTAAGTTGCCCTGACTCAGGGTCAGGGTTTAGACTCCTTTAGTGGAAGATCTGGGACACCAATGTCAATTCTTTCAATTCTTATTTATTGCTGTTTTTCCTTTTGCTAAAGCAAGGCTTTGTAAGGAGGAACAAAGTCAGGGTGTTGCAGTTGGGGTAAGAGCACGACCCTACTTCCAAAGACAGCTCTGGGGGAAAAACTCCACACTGAAGAAAAGCCGGATAATGCCATTTCCATGAGCTCTGAGGGCAGGAATAGACAGTCCCCCATGGGGACAAGGACAAGAGAAAGCTGGGCTGCTGTTTTACTGACAACACAGCAATGCCTGTGGGTAGGAACCAGGCTCCACTAGCACGTCCTCAGCCTATTTGGACTCTACTTAGGCCCCAGCTACACCCTGCCAGCCCAAGAGCTGCAAAGCCAGAGAGGGAAAACCCCACTAACCCCAACTGCAGTTGGCACAGAGCTCAGGATTGGCCAAACCATTTGGGAGCAGGACAAGCAGCCTTGGCCATCCTCCCTGCTGTCAGTTGCTGCCTCCTCCCTCTTCAGGCATTACATCATCACGTTTGCATTGAAGAAATCAATTTCTTAATTAATTTACAAGGTAAGCATTGGCATTTTTATGACGAACTCACTTTTCTCGCAGCCGTGGCCGGCGAATCCGGGGGGACAAGCGCAGGCGCCCGTCAGGTGATGGCAGGGGCTGCCGGGGGGGCAGCGGCACCGCTGGGCACAGCCTGTGCCATACCGGCCAGCTGGACAAGCTGCAGGGGTGACACCAACCCTCGTCAGGGGCAGGTGGGATGGTACAAAGCCACCCCCTTCCAGGGGATCCGCTACCCGCCCCTCCGAGTTCCTCCCCACCGATCCCGTGGAACGAGGTGGGAGCGAAAACATCCCGTCACCCGCTCTGGATTTGGGAGGAACACGCACACCAAGCTGACCTTCCTTCCTTCACTCACGTTTGTCGCAGTGCCTCCCTCGCCACCCCCTCTGGCAGTGACACGCTCCGGTCTGGTGGTGGCAGGACAAGCCGTGCACGCAGTCACACCGCTCCTCACACCGCTTCCCAAAAGATCCCGGGGGGCAGGCTGAGGGGAAGCAGAGAGAGCAACACTTCGACCTGCTGCATGGAAAGCACCCTTCACTGATAATCGCCAGTATCATCCTTGCCTGTGGCAATGTGTATTTAGCAGACTGCATGGGCAGAAAATATCAGTGAAAGAGAAGATATTAAAAACATGAAAAGCATTTAGCGCTGGCTGGTAATGAGTCTGCACAGGAAAGCTCACAAAGACTTCGTCATAGTCTGGAGTGCAAATCCCGACGTGTCTGTAGAGATGGTGATGCCATTTGCTTTCCTATAATTACGCTGTTTGAACAGTGAAAACACACTCTGTTCACGTCCACCTCTCAGTGCAAACAATCAGAGAGAAAGTGAGGGCTGAAGAAAGGAGAGGTGGACACTGCAAAGGCTTCACAGGCCACACTGATGGCTGGGACTTTGAGAGTCCTCAGCACCTGAGATGTCATAAAACTGCCTGTGTCTTGCAAAAATCACAGCAGCTCGGTGGCCAAGCTGAAAGCACACTTCAAGTCACCTGGTGTCTACTGCAGATGAGATTTCACTCCTATTTCAGGGATTCAGGTGGCTCTAAACATGCCGAACAGCTTTGTCAAATCTGGATCTGGATCTCTGTCAAATGCAAGATCCATAAATCTGAACCATCACAGCCCATTTTGCTGAGCTCCCCTCGAGGACTCAGAGAGACTCAGCAGCAGGTGACTGGTCTGACAGATTCTCCTTAAAACTCCCTCCCTTTTGTATGTTTTTCCTTGTGACCCCAAGAGAGAGAAATACCTGAATTTTCTCAGCAGGTAGGGGATGGACGGATAGGAGGAAATAAAATAACTTAATAATAAAATAATGAAAAGGCATGGTTGCGCAGACACCTGCCTGTGGGGCTCAGACATGGGGTGAGTGGGCAGGAACTCTGATTGGCCTACGGAATACTGGAAAATTAGGATATCGAACAGAAAAGGACTTCACATTGTGGAGGCAGAAATGGCTGGTTGCTCAAAGCAAGCAGCTGCAGAAGGAGCTGCCCTTACCAACATCACAGTGGTCCCCAGTCCAGCCGGCACGGCAGACGCATTTCCCCGAGGGCTGGTGACACACCCCGTGGTGGCAGCTGCAGTTCTGCTCACAGCCCTCTCCACACTCTGAAACGAGATGGGCCAGGCTGGAGAGGCTCCAGGAAAAACACACCCCTCTGCAGTATGGTGAGCTATCAAAACTGGTCCTAAAAACCTTCAGCGAGAGAGATTTTGAAGCCTCCCTTAGCAAAATTCTCTAGAAATAAATAATTTTCCTCTTGGAGGATTTACTACCTTTTTCTCCTCAAATGAAGGTCATTACCTATTTTTCCTGCCCCCAAGGGACAGAGAAGAGCTCATTCTTCTCATCTGTCCAACAAGTTTCCAGCACCATGGTACATTCAAGTGCCAAGGTCACACCTCCCCCTCTTCTCATCTCTTACTAAACAACCCCAATTTTCTCAACCTCTCCCACCCCTCTGCCTCCTCTTTTTCCCTGTGTCGTTGCAGACTGAACCGAGGCGCTGAAGGGATGGAGGAGGCGATGGGACTCACCCAGCTCACACGCTGTCCCCGCCCAGCCCTGGGGACACTGGCACTCTCCCGTCACACTGTCACACGTGGCCTGGCCGTGGCAGACGCAGCGCTGGAGGCAGTTTGCTCCGAACCACCCGGGAGGGCAGGCTGGGAACGGGAGGCAGCACAAAACCTTCCATTAGGAAGTGCAGGAGAAAGATGCAGGTTAAACAACCACCGTTCCCAGTTCATACCCCTCCTCGTTCTGGAAGATGCTGTGGGAGGTACAACCAGGTAAAAATGGGGACACGACTGAGAAGGGATTACTCAGCATAAAACCGGTCTGGGAATAAAACAGGGGATGAAGTGAATTAGCTGTGACCCACCAAATGAACTTGTGATTTCCTGTTTGTACCTGCAAAAACACCCTTTGGTTCCCACCAGCTTTCTCAACATCAAGGATGGGACTTACTGATTTCTCTCTTTTCAGAATTTCTTTGTACATTCCTCTTAAAATTACGACTCCTTCTCTAATTAATCCCGCTGCCTGCAACTGGCTGATGTAATTTCACAGTTTACCTAATTTAATTAAGCAACTTTGTATTAATTCCCATCACAACCAGTTCCTATGGATAGACTCTAATTTTTTTGGCACAAAAACGCCAAAACCTCTGTCATGTGCCGGAGTGACACTGCTTTAGGATGACAACAGGAGCAAGCTCTCACTCTGCAAAAGCACAGCCACCAGAGGAGGGTTCCTCCAGCCTCACACAATTGTTCTACCTCGTTACTTTCAAAGAGAAAAGAAATCCCCAAACATATCATTACAGAAAAAGGGCATATTTGACAATGTCTTCATATTTGACAACAGCTTTTTAAAGGTTTGTTTTGGTTTTATATTTGAGGCCTTCAGACAAACCAGAAAAATTTAGGTCATGTCATACATGTCATCTAGAACGGTTTGGTGCCTTCCCAGTTTTTTAATCCTTCATGGAAGGCGCTCTTCAGATTAGGTTTTAGTTTGCATATTACTGTACCCCTGCCAGCTTTCATCCCCCTTCCTTAACAGTCCTCTTGGTATGCTGAAGGGCAGTCACTAGTGGAGGTGCTGACTCCAAAGCCCAGCTCACCTAGAAGCATCCACAGCAGCATTCCCAGCTCCACAGCACTGCTGGCAGCACAGGGACATTGCAGGGAAGGCACAGAACAAGAAGCCTTTCTGCAACGGGGATGGACAGACTTTCCAGTGAATGAGATGCAGAGGATTAGGTAACACAAGCTGCAGTGCAGCCTTTCTTTGCCAGCCTCTTCTTAAGGCTTTGTGGAGTTGGGCTTGTGTTTGAGTCACATGTATGGGTCTAATTGCCCAGGCTGGAAGGCTCAATGCCTTGCACATGTTCTGGATTTAGCCGATGTCTGGAAGCGTGCGCGGTAACGAGGAGGATCAGTCAGGCGCACAGACCATTGGAAACAAAGAGAGCTTCACTGCGGTGTCATAGTTTGGAGGTTTATGGACCTTTTCTCCCTTCATTAGCTTTCAAAAATGGGCTTTCTTCCCAGTTTATGGCTGTTTCAGCCCCCTCTGCCCTGTGCACACTGAGCTCCTACACCCGGCCCCTGCAACACGGTGTCACGGATTTAGTTAATGGACTGATCATGTCATTGCGGATACAGAACCAGAGACAACACAGGGCAGTAAGCTGACAGTTAAAATACCAGTGAGCTCCCCTCAAGCAGATGTTTTATTTTTCCCTGCTATAATCCATCTCCAGGGGGTTGGGTTTCCAACTGTACCTTCTTGGCAGGTGGCTCCTTTCCATCCTGGGCTACAAAGGCACGTCCCAGTTATGTGATGACACAGAGCTCCGTTGTGACAGTGACAAGTGTTGCTGCAGTTCTGGCCATAGCTGTTCCCCTGGCAGGCTGCAACGAAAGAATTCCATAAAACTGCATCAGGAAGCATCAAAGGAGGCACTGCACAGACAAACCTGAGGCACAACCCAGCACCAGGGAAGTCAGGTGGGAATTGAGTTCTGAAGACCCACTTTTCTCATCATAAGGGTGTCTGAGGTCATATATAATCATAAAAACATTAAGGTTGGAAAACACTTCCAAGATCAAGTCCAGCCTTCGGACTACTACCACTATTCTCATTAAACCAAAGTGCAAAGTGCCACGTCTCCTCACTTTTTTGAACACTTCAAGGGACGGTGACTCCACCATTTTTGGAAATATACATATCCACGCCTATATATATTACCCTGACACTAGATAGAGCAATAGAATTGTTTAGGTTTGAAAAGACCTTTAAGATCACCAAGTCCAACCATTAACTCAGCACTGCCAGGTCCACCACACTATCAGCCAGTGCATTAACTGCAAAGGGTCTTTAAAAACAATTCTGCAAATTAAGACCTCATAAAATGAAATTGCTCTGCAACACTTGCAGTTTAGAGATAATGTATCTTATGAAAGCCTAACACAATAATGTGGCTTAAAAATACGTATCAGAGCACATTCCGAAGAGGTTTTTCTAGAAAGGCTGGATTGCTGGGGTGATGGATCAGCTGTCAGCCCCTGCCCTGCCGAATGTCTTTGTGCTAAACTAATGGCCCAGCAGAACCGCCAGCCTGACAGCCCGGGTATTTATTTGCATCCTGGTAAGAGAACTGACAACTTCATTGTTTTCAGTGTTCATTTTTCACAGCCGGGTGCCTTTGCTCGCCCAGACTCTCATTCTTTGGTCAGAGAGGGCTGATGTTTCCAGTGAGTTTGGTTAAGCAGCTGGCTCCCAGGTGAAAACTTAACGCAGCCATCTCGCAAGCATACGCTCACCACGGCTCCGCTTTCAGTGCTGCGCCTGTGAAAAATGGCAGCGACAAAATTCCTGCAGTCTCCACTGCACTGGGGATTTGGATGGCTTTAAGTGGTGGAAAACAGGCAGCACTGACACCCTGTTTTCTTCAGATATGACCCCCAAAAATATCCAAAGTGAGTTGATGGAGATGAATCGTCTCCTTGCATGGTTTTGGTCCTGCCTTGCAGGGGCTCTCCTGCACTTGGACGAAGCTCTCAGAGTCTCTCATCCCTGCAGCACTCCTGGAAGGCACTGGAGAGGCCAAAAAAGCCCGGATTCCTGATGCAGAGTGTGTCCTGCACTTGCTGAATGTGACATCTCCGAGGTTAAGACCCAAACAATGGCTTTTCACCCAAACCTCTGTGCCTTTGAGGGTGTCAGTGAATGAGATGCAGTCCCTGGGGACAGAAGGGAGGCATGAAACCATCTTCATCTCAGAGATGAACTTGTTTGACAGTATCTGATCCATTCTCAGCCCTTTTCTTCCCAATCTGAAGACTTCCAGCTTCCCAGCATGTTTCTCAGACACCATTTCTCCCAGGACTTCTTTTCAGCAGCGTTCATTTTTGTCATCACTTGGACCCCATTCACATGGAAACCACAAGAAAGAGAAGGAGCTCAGTCCCATCACAGCTAAAAGCTTGCTCTGCAGATGAGGCTTGGTTGCCAAGTGAAAAGTTCAGCCCATCCTACAGAGCTCTGGCTCAGTTTTGGGAGCAGAACTAAATATTTCCACAATACAGACCAGAACTATAACATAACCAAGCCAAAGGAAAAACCAGCTCATCACCAGGTCCCCTGACTGGTTACCAGTGGTTCGTGTGAGGTTTTGGGAGTATGTGTGCAAAGCTCTTGTTACACTTACTGAGAAGACAAAAGAGCGTTCCAGTGAAAATTCTGGTAAGAAAGGAGAAGATTCTGGAAAAGAAAATTTTAATGATTCTACTGGGTGGATACAAATGCTTTTTACTTCTTGGTGGGACAATCCTGACTATCCAACTACTCTTCTGAAGATTGAGAAAACAAATGATATATTGAAGCTACTTCATGAAGTTCAACTGAACGTACAAATATCCCTGGGCCTTTTCTTCTTTCTTCATGATGAGTGAAAAGGAAAGACTCAGTCCAAAGGTTTAACTTCTCCCTGTTTCTAAATTTTCCTCTCAGTGCCTTTCCTCTGTAAGGGGAGGATTTATTTGTTTGCAGTCTTTAAAATGCCGTTTTTGCATGCAGAGTAAGGAATGTAGGAAACCGGAGATTTTTTCCCTTACTGTAAGTCAACAGCCATCCAAAGGGCCCAGGAGCCCAGGGAAGTGATGGGCACTGATGTTCTACAGGGTCCAGAAGCTTTGTTTTCCTGCAGCTCCTGTGGATCATTCTCCACAAAATGAATCATCAGCTTTAAAAGAACAGGGAATTTGCAAAGTCAAGTGTTCACATGCCACAAAATGTCAAACCCCTGTTTTCAGCACCTCTGGCAGAACAGATCTTTGTGTACGCATATATTTTTCAAACCAGTGTGGTCTCTTTTTTTACCACACGGAGCCACTTCTGTGAAGATCCTGCTGAGCCCAAACAGCTCCAGAAAAAGGCAATTTTTGCCCTAGTAGAATTGGGGCAAAATTCAGATGTTTCATTGTGTTTGGCTTCTACGGACCATATGCAACATGAGATTCCTGGAGGTTTGGGTTGTTTTTTGTAAGACTGCAAACTTTGGAAGGATTTGTATAAAATCATAGAATGGTTTGGGGTGGAAAGGACCTTAAAGAAAATCTAATTCCAAATCTCCTGTCATGAGCAGGGGATGCCACTCACTAAATCAGGTTGCTCAGGGTCCCATCCAAGCTGGCCTTGAACACTTCCAGGGATGGGGTATACAGAAAGGAAGGCTACATCTCTGTCACAAAGAAATGCCAAATGTCAGGTCCTCACTTCTGTATCACTGAGGCATCACAACACTCAGTGAAACAGTTTATTAAAAAAAAAAATAATAATAGGCAACATACTTTTCCTAAACCTCTTTCCTCTTTCTTCAAAACTTAAAATATCTTAGGTGGACACTAAAAAAAAAAAAATCCCCAAATAAATCTCCAAACACAAACTGAAGCTGAGGTAGATCTTGCTTGGCAGATTTCATCCCAGATTAACATAATTCATTTTCAAACAACTGAAACCCACAGTCTGGTAATGGAAAGCATTAGGCAGCTCCAACAAAAGGCATCACTGTCCGTATTGCCCATAATTAGATAGCAGAGTATAAAATGCACTGCATGGCTGGCTTAAGATCAATTCAAATCCCATGATGTCAAAATTATTCCTCAATATCCTCCAGCACATTGCCTGCAATCTGATTACTTCCACACAAGTGCTGTCCTTCCAGCTGCCAGAGCTGGCGGGTCCCAGGAACCGGCAAGGTGAATATTAAAGAGGCAGTGAGGATGGGGAGTGGTGAGCTGTCTCCCACCCCTGGCTGCCTTTCTCTGAGCAGCTCTGGAGCAGTGTGGATGAGGTCCAGCCGTAAAATCAAAATGAAGATTCATCTCTTAGCCAAGAGAAAAGGAGGTCACGCTCTGCACTGTTAACTGACCTCACTCTTTTACTTACAGAGACCTCGGAGGCTTTGGCATCTTCACCAGCATGAGGAATAAATCAACCAGCATGAAGCTCTAATGGCTCAGGCACAAGTTAATAAATAGGGGTTTTTACCTAATGCGAGTAGGGGAGGGGGCACAGGAGGCCACGGACAAAGAGCTGCATTTCTTAATTGAATTTAATGAAATATGTAACAAAGCTTCCTGTCCCTAAGGCAGGGTGAGGAGTGGGGAAGGGGCAAGGTACACGTTGCAGTGCCAGCACTAAAAACAGGCTGTGACCAAGGAGCAGACATCACACCTGTTCAGCAGCAACTTGTCTGCTCTGTGGGATGGCTAAATGACTCTAGCTCTGTATTTATACTGTGGTCAGTCCACTAATCTACAGCCACAGGGTGTGTTACCAACATCATCTTCAGCTGGTGGGTGATGGAGAGCCAAGTGTTCCTATGGGGGGCATGAGGAGGCAAAAAGTACGGCAACGGTGGGGTGTTAGCAGAAATGTCTAAAATCTGGGAAGATTCAGCAGCACTGACCCACCAATAAATTAGAGAGCAGGGGATTTCGCAGGAGAAGCCCTTTCGGAGGATGGGTTGTGTTGTGTGGTGGGGGCAAATGAGGGAAAAATATTACGAAGAGCAAGTGCTGCCCTCAGACAGGGCTGACGATAAAATGGCATATGGCTGGAGAATAGGTGCTTCCACACAAGCAACATTTCTCTCTGGTTTCTAAATTAAATCAGCTTCCTATTGCAGAAAACCACAACCGACGTGTTCAAGAAGTGTTCACAAAAGTGTTCACTAACAATGAGAGCTGGCTCCCTGTGGAACTGCTCTGGAGCTCAGCTCTACACCACGGCCCTGCAGCCAGCAGTTGTATTTTCAAAAGAAGGTTTAGACTGTGACATCATCCTAAAGTGAAATGAGGAAGTTGAGAGGCTAAAACCTGAAAATCTGAAAAGAAAACCCACATATTTGCTAAACTTTGCAAACAGGCTCAGTTATTTTCATATTTGATGTCACGTAGCTAAAGAAAATAACAATTTCCCCTGAAATGATGTGACAAATTTCTCAGAAGAGACCATTTTATGTTTTCATACACACAACACCTTATTAGCTTAAACATTGTAGGATAATTCATCCTTGTGAACATCTAGGAAGTTGACGTTTTAAAACAAACAATTTTTCTAATAATTACTTAAAAAGCTACCTTATCACACTCAAAGAACAAAATAGCCCCAGCTCTGAATTTTCTGCTTTGCGCATTTGTGATCCGTCACTTTGTAATTGATAATTAGATGAGATCCACCAGAAACAGATACACAACCATTCATCTCTTTTAATGCCACACAAAAATAAAAAGCAGGCAGTTGTCACATGGCAGGAGACAGCTCTGCTATTTAAAACCTGATGCTTGTCACGCTCGACGAGTGCCAACAGCAGCTAAAAAACCAAATTATTGTTGGTGATTTCCAAAGCTACCGAAACTTGTTCCCTTTTTTGGCATCTCTGGAAAGGAATGTGACCTATCTAAAATTGTACCCTGGCGGGCCATCCTGCATTCCCAGAGCAAAGCCGTGCCAGGGCAGGGGGAGGCTGGGGCAGGGCTGTACGTACGCTGCTCGCAGGTGTCTCCCAGCCAGCCCGGCAGGCAGCGGCACTTGCCCTGGACGTGGTCACAGCCAGCAGCATTCTTGCACTTGCACACCTGGTGGCAGTCAAGCCCAAAGAATCCATCTGGACAAGCTGCAAATACAAAGCATTAATTTTTAGCACAGTTCCTATTTGGTTTTTCTGTATGAACTGCAGCTCGTCTTTTCACAGATGCTTAAGAACCATAGTTGCTTCAAGGGCTAAGCCTGCACAATTCTGCTACTTGCATCTCAGAGAAAAGTGAGCCTTTTACACAAGCAGCTGATTTCTGCACAGTAAAACATGGCTGAGAGTATTGAAAAGCCATAAAACAAGTGAGAGAATGGAGCTGGGTTCACACAAGCCGGTACCTGTGCTTCTGTAGCAAACAGAGGAAAAAGGAAATAATTCCACACCATGCAAGACTCCAGGGCCAGCCCTGCTGGTTTCTCTCCCTTGGAAATGCAAAACTTCTGCTCCCATTTACTGTCCTGACACTTTTCTAAAGATGTTTTAACAATAAACATAAGCCACAGTGGTGTAGTTCAGTGCTGAAATGAACAACTTGCAAAGTGAATGACTAGAGAAAATCAAGATAAATTAAATGTGGCAAAACAACTCCAGGGAGCTGAAGGAGCTCGGTACCTACATCTGGGAGATGTCAGGAAGAGCAACACCATGGATTCAATTTATATCTTTACCAGTATTGACAGCAGTGAAAAAAAGCATTGGTGCTTGGCAGGGGATCACATCATACCCAAAATGCTGCATCACATGAACACTAAGGCTGCTATACAGAGTTAAAAAAAAGTAAAATTAGACATGTTGCCGGTGTAGCCTTAATTTAACATCTCTGCATATATATGTGTGTGTTTAGCTTATATAAGTACCTGCATAATTATGTTACACTAAGTGATAACAAATCTGTAGATACGCAGTTGTGTGTTACTCTTTTCTCAGTACTCCTAAATCAGTCTCAGGAATGATGCTGCTCATGAGATTATTCAATAAAACCTATCACTTCATCCTCTTTGTTCAATATAAACTTATATTTAAAACCCAATCCTCACCCTTCTACCATGAAATTGGAACAACTGGCTTTGCAATAGAGTCTTATGACGATTATCATCATATACCCTAGCCAACCACCCTCCACACTAATCTCACAGATCTCTACCACACCAGAATAACATTGGTATCATCACAGAATGGTTTAGGTTGCAAAGAGCCTTAAAGATCATCTTGTTCCAACCCCCATGCCATGGGCAGGGACACTTTCCACCAGACCAGGTTGCTCAAAGCCCCATCCAACCAGGCCCAGAACATTTTCAGACACTTGTCCATGTGCATCTTCTACTGTTGGACTCTTCTGTCCTCTTTCTTGCCCTGTGTCTTCTTCATGCCCAGGCTTTTTGTCTCAGTCTGCTCAAACCGCCTCTTCCACAGATGCACTTCAGCTCTCCAGCAGTGAGCTGTCTGCCTTGGCTACAGCCTGGGGGAATTCCGTATCCATAGCTACAGGCAAACCTCACCTTCCCCCAGTGGCGGTGGCAGCACAACACACTGGATGCCTCCTTTGCCTCCTCTACCCTCAGAGCTTCTGCGTGGCTTGTGACTACAAACGATTGCTTCATCTACTCCAAATCAAAAGGCTGCTCTTCCCTTTGTCCTGTCCAGAAAGATTTCAGGCTTCCTGCCCTTCCAAATTTGTGCTGCCCCAGGAATACAGAAAGGAGCCTCATACCGATGTAACACATCCATCAGCCTCTGCTCAAACCTCACCAGAGAGAGCTGTTAGCAGGTTGTAAGGAACAGCCACCAGTGCGTGGTTTAATCTTTCTGTCTCTATTCTACTTCAGCAGACAAGGACAGGCTTCTCCTGCTGAACCCTCAGTGACTTCAAAGGCTGACAAAGTTCTTTGTTTAATGCAGGGACTACACAGCCTTGTCAGCTATTCCTCGACATGCACAGTATTTATTTTCCGTTTTTATCTTATTAAAACAGCAATCTTGCTGGGCTATGACAATGATTAACTGCTGAAATCTCAAGGAAGGAGTCCAGCCTGTCCATCCTGTGGCAGTGCTGATCAGCAGCTGAGATGCAAAAGCCAAGAGCTGTGCCCCACAAGGGTGATATGCTGCTGTTATTAATGCATCAACTAATACAAATACTGCAGGAATGGCCCCAGACTCCTGCTGACTCCAGTTAGTGCACTAATTGTCTGGCATTTGGGGATATTCGGTCAGATGAACCAGCGAACTGGATAATTCTTGTGCTGGCCTGATCTCACCACTGGACACAGCCTTGGGTCATACAGCACATACCAGGGAGCAGCAGGGAACGGAATTAAACTAAATTACAGTGCGGTGAAGGCAACCCCAACCTTCAAAGAGGGAGCAGCAGATGCTCAGCACTTCACAGAATTAAATCATTTATAACAATTGCCTCCCCAAACAGGAGCAGCCCTGGTTCAGGGCAGGGTGACTCTGCTCTCTTGGCACATTTCTGGCAGATTTTTTGGTATGGTTTTTTTTTTTACCTTGCCTGTTGAGTTGTAAGTGCATTAAAACCAAAGCCCTGCAGCAGTAGGTGAATACAGAAGTGCTTTTTCTGGAGAAGACGCTACTTAGGTTATCTGTGCTTGAACAGGAGAGAGAAAGGACTTTACAAAGCCACCTTGCCTTTGCACAGTCCAGGAATGCAGCAGCATTAATTGCTGCTTCAGCTCAGGAACAGCCAGAACTCCTCGTGTGCCTCCGGTACCTTCTCCCCAAGCACGTAACATTCTCCACTCAGATAAAGGAGATATCTAGTGGCATTGCCAGTAGCATCTACCAAAAATTATTCACTTTCCTTTGGTAATGCAAGACCCTGTGAAGAAACACACATTATTTCATCAGTGTTCTTTCTGTATCACTTGCTGCTTTCAAGAAAGTTCAAAGGAAGCCTTTCCTAGATTGTTCCTACAGAGAGAAAACATTTCTTTGTAGATCATTTTGTTTTCAGCTTTATTTGCAAATGTTACCTCTTTTGCAACCGAAACAGTTCTGCTCATTTTGCAGCTCCTTTGAAATAGATTTGAAAAGATTCACAAGGTTCATTTTCACAAAGGACTGAGTAGAGCTGAAGGATGGAGCAGGCATGTACCACTTTCAGAAATGTCTAATTTTCTTTCAGGAAGTGTCTTGATGGCTTTGTTCTTACCCATCGTCATTATCTGTGACCACAGCACTACTGCAGAGGCAGCAGTACCACTGAATGACACCAGATGAAGAGCAGCTGATCAAAGGTGGCTCAGGGCAGAGCTGAACTGAGATGTTGGTGGACAGACAGAAGCACTTTGAAGAGTGTGAGCCCTTTTGGCAGCTTCGTGTGGCTGAGGGCACAGAAGTTCAGTCAACTCCCAAACAATTCACAGCAAGGTCCCATGAACCAGCAGCCTGGAGCAAAAGTATCTCCTGCTGTAGGTGAGCTTGGAAACTGCCTCGTGCTGGCAGGTGATGGTGATGGTGTGTGCCTGACAGGTCATGTATGTAGGCTGAGACTTAGCAAGGACTAAGACTACATTAACAATTCTAATAAATAACAGATTACAGAAATTTGTGGCAAATAAAGAACTCGGAAATGGCCACTGAAGTGATGTTTTGCAACAGGGACTGGTAGGTAAACCTGTGAAGAGTTACTTCATACTGACGGTTGTAAATTAATGAAAAGGAATAGCCGTACTTTGTTCCCACCGGAAGAAACGAAAACCAGTTCCAGAAAATCTAAAGGCAAATTTTGTGCCTGCTGCAGTTTCACCCTGAGTCTCAATCCTTTGCTGCCAGAAGCAAAATACCAGAAGCAACAACTGCAGGTTCAAACACCCTCACCGTGCAGGGGCGATATTAATTATTAATATTAATCAATATTAGATTTTGTAAGGCACTGTGCTCTCCTAGGACTTTGGACTTCGAAGGCTGCAAGAGTCACATTTGTGCAGTGATGGAAAAGGCCTTCCCAGCCATGGGATGAGGCACCAGCGGGATGTGCAAAGTCCAAGGCAACTCCACAGCGCTGGGTCTCAATGCCTGAATTCGTGCCTGTAGGCACAGAGCCCGGCCAGCGTGGGTGGAGTGCCAAGAGGACAGCAAAAAGCACATCCCTGCCAGAAGGAAACCCTGCCAGTCTCCCAGTCCCTGGAAACAGAAGTGCTGCAGCTCCTCGGAGAGAAGGTGCCAAGAAGGTTCTACCAAGGGCAAACCACCCACACGTTTTCCTGCCTCGCTGTCTCTTGGAAGCAGCCAAAGTGTTCTGGCTGAAATGTTCTATGTTAAAAGGTAACTCAGGTCAGCCCAGAGCAGGCACCCTGCCTGCTTGAGAGAAACCAGAGTTTTACGAATAGTAAGTACTCAATTCCACTCTCTCCTCCACAATCTTCTTTCAGGAATTAAAAAAGATAAAAATGTCCAGCATGACTGATTTGGAAGCTGAGAGTTGTATTTTTTTTCCCAATAGATGTCACCCAGGCTTGTCCATACTCCTCACACCTACTTTGGCAAAGGATATTTATCCTCTTTGTCCCCATTATGATTCCTGCTGGAATGAACAGATCTACACAACACCACAGATAACTGCTTTGTTCTTCTCCAATAATAAACAATAATTTTTTTTTAAAAATAGGCTTAGGAAAGCAGAGCTCAACTGAATCACAGTAAAAAGGGGCATAGTGGAGATATCATAAATTACAAGATGCTGTTTGCAGCAAAACCTTGGAAAGAATATTTATTGTGTATAATAGTGCTTGGTAAGAACGAGGGGGAAACAAGCAGCAGTATGTGAACCCAAGCCAGTGGGTGCTTTGCTCCGTTCCTGGTCAGGCTGTGGAACATCTCCCTTCCCATGAGAGGGCAGCAGCTGCCTGCGAGTGCTGCCACTTCCCTGTGGCTCTAACGCTGCCGTAGTAAACTGGCTGACAGAGCTGCTTTCTAAGCAAAATAGCTGTGGTCTAAGGATCATAATTTGTACAATCTTCAATCCTTCACACCTGACTGACTATATGCTGTTTTTATTGTATTTTTTAAGGTCTGCACAATGATGCAGCTCGACGGCATCCTCCTTTGATGCTGCCACGGACTGACTCACAATAACGTATCTAAGGAATCCAGTTCAACACTTTATCAAATGACTAGGTGATAGAAGATGGTCTGTTGCATTTGTTAAAGTTTGAAAGTATACCTGTTGTTAAAGAGTTCCATTGGGATGATGCACATATCCATGTTTTTCTCTAAATCCTTTCAGGGAGACACTAGAAACAAGCAAGTGTAAGGCTGAACAAGCATCTTTCTGCTCAGTGCTTGAATAGTAGGACTCTGCTTAAAAAGAGTCTTCATAAAGATGTGATACGGCAAGAGTCTTAATCTATCTTTAACCATGTTAAAACACGTGCCCACCACCAGGCACCCAGCAAGATGCTTTGCTGAGTTAGGATGGAAGCTCACATTTCGGTGTTGGTTTCCAGCTAAGTTCAATGTTTTATTAATCTGACACTGTAAATTTTAAAATCATCTCCCTGAATTAAAAAAAAAAACCCACTCTGCATCAATCCAAAAAGGATCAGAGGGAGCAACAGTACCTTTTTCACAGAAGGTTCCTGTCCAGCCCGCCGTGCAAGCACAGGCTCCGCTGACGTGGTCGCAGGCAGCTCCGTTCTGGCACTGGCAGCTGTACCCACAGCCCGGGCCAAAGCTCCCCTCGGGGCACCCTGCAGCACAGGAATCACAGCCAGAGATGGGTTAATGCTGGAGCACATCAGGGATCAACAGGAAAATCTTACTGTTTCCAAAAGAAGAACCAAGGCACAATGGCAATTGTTTAAAACTGAGTAGACTGAGTGTTCTGCTTGGGGTCCAGGTAAGTTGGGTTGGTTTTAGGATCTAATTTAGGAAAACACTATGGTGTTGAAAGCCTAAATTCTACACAGAAAATTAACATCTAGTTGCAAAGCCTGAAACTTCACAGGTTCTGCCTGATGACACTTTGCCCCCCCTGGTCTGGAATTACTTGTGTGCACATCTCCTCTGGGACTTCATCAGCTGGGAGGGGAGAAGCTCCTCTGTTTTCCCACAAATCCTCTTTCCCCAGATAGCTGGAGAAAATAGGAAATGTAGTGGTTTCCTTCAGAAAGCTCCAGAATGAACGCTGCACTCTTTACTTTCATGCTCTGCTTTGAAAAACTCAAGTGAAAACATTACATCTGGGGGACAGATTAACAATTACATTTCCACAGCAGTTAATGGAAGGAGTTATAAAAGATTTGCATAGTACTCACTATTGGAAGAAAGAAAACAACATTTGAGAAAGAAAATAATTTCTTCCAGGATTATAGGAAAATCAATTAAGAACAGGGCCAGTTGCCTAATAGACAATAGATATTTTGGACAGGCTGAAACACAGAGATATACTTGGCTGAACACAGTATTACAATGCCTCCACTCAGTTTGGAAGGTCTTGTGAGCATCCCTCTAAATGAGTTATGTAGATTATTGCCAGGTCTCTTCTAGAAGCCTATGATTTTAGTGTTTACATCAACAAAGTGATTTGCAGGCAATCTGGAAAGAGTCACAGAGAACAGAAAACAGTGAGGGTTTTCAAAGACAATTCTAGGTCTGGAATAAAGGGGTGGGTTTGCTGTTGCCAGTTTGGTACCAAGGTGGGCAGTGATCGATGCTGGTGTGAATTTGGGTGCTCCTGCAGTGACTCTGCTAATTGAAGCCAAACCCTGTGTCTCTTATAGTGAAGTTGGGATGGGAGACAGGAGAACAGCAAGGTACCTCAAGTATTTATTTGCTTTCAAATAGTCCAAAAATGGGACGTTGTTCAAATGTGAATATGTCTGAAAGTATTTTTTTGCATTTACAGGTGAAATTCAGTCTCCCCATCTGCATCCTCTCCTGTTCCCAGAGCTGCAGATCACTGTGCATCCTGCCTCCCACGCTAGGCTAACAAATAAATACACAGCAGTGCTCTTGTGCCTTAAAGGCTGAATCCTTCTCAGTGTTTTCTTTTCACTTGGAATTTCGGAGTCATGAGAATCTGTGCAAGGGAAATCACACTGCACACCAGCCGTAGGTGTGGGGCTCTCAGCAGCGCTCCCTTCAAAGCAGCGCGTTTAGCCCGGAGCTGAGGCTTTCAAGGTGATGGCAAGGGGTCAGAAGACTTCACAAGTGATTTCACAGTCCACATCACAGAGAATCTGCCCCTGCCCGAGCAGGCACAGGCTGCTGTGATGCATGTTGAGATCCAGACACCCCTCCAGAGAACCTGCTCCTGCCAAGGAAGGAGCCCAGCCTGCAGGGAGAGGCCGGGGATGCCTCGGGAGCAGAGGAGCTCTCCAGGGATAAAGACCTCACCTCCAAGGCAGCATCAAATGTTTAGGGAGTAATTGTGGCTTTCAGAATCTTGCACATACACACATATATATCTATATATATGCATTTTTAAATATATATTTATACACACACACACACACACAAAGTGGGGTAAAAAGCAGACTGAACGAAACAAAAAAAACATAGACAGAACTTCAGGGAGTGCCAGATGTTTCGTCAGTGGCGATGGCTCCACTGATTCCCTTGCCAGCCAAGATCAGAACCAGCTATTTGGCTACTTTCTGTCTGCAGAACTGCTATTTTGAGAGAGATCAAGAGCAAAAGAGAAGTGGAGCTGGCAGCTTTTTCTCTGGGAGCTGGTCTTCCCAACACACTGCCCTTCCTCTCCCTCTGTGCCAAAAGCAACAGGGGCTGAAAGATCAACTTTCCAGGTTTTTTGTCTTAGGTCACGGTTCCAGAATAATTGTTTTGACATTTCTGTGTGACACCAGCAGTTAATCCTGCCTACGCTACTGAGACTCTGGTAGCTACATCTGTGCTACTGTAAGATGGTTAAACGAATAGATAAAACGTTTAGTTTATTTAACAACATCAATATAATCAATAATAATAATAGCAGCTCCACTATGCAACTTACTGCCACAAGATGAAGTGGATTCCAAATGCTTGCATGGAATGAAAAAGAAAATAGGCACATTAAAAAAATCAAGTTGTATTAAATATAGAAATACTGCTCAAGAAGCTCCTGAATGAAAGTGATGAAATCTGGGGAGACATATCAGGAATTATCTGTGGTTATAGATATGATTTTATATGCTTAAGGGCTCTGCTATTGACCTCTGGTAGCAGCGAACATGAAGGTCATGGGCCTCTGGTAAGACCATTGAGCATTTTTGTTGTTAATAAACACAGGACCTTAAAACTTCCTGATTTTTCTTCTGGTATGTACCTATGGAGCAATTCTATATGCCTGACCTTAAAAAGAGATTTATGAAGGAATACTGCAGCCCTAAAACTGAATAAATAAAACCAATACGGAAACTCTTACACCACGAACCAAAGGCACACCAATCCTACCCCTCACACGAGGTCTTCACATTAAAAACAACTGCAGAGTCCAAAACGAGTCTGAAAATTGTGCTTTCTGGAAATCAGATTAGGGGAAGCATCCACCACCCCCGACGAAACCTGAGAGCGCTGCGACCCGCTGGGCAGCCCGGAGGCGGCACAGCCCGGAGGGGGCACAGCCCGGAGGCCCTTCCTTCAGGGAATTAGCAGGAAGCGCCAATTCCCTCGGCTGGGGTTGGCACATCCCCAGTGCTGGCAGAGCGGGCACTCTCAGTGTGTCCCGGCGAGCCCCGGCTGGCAGAGGCAGGAGCCGTGGCCACTGCAGGCTGCAAGGCAAGGGGACAGTCACACCCAGAGGCACCTCCAAACCCCATCCAGGGGTTATTTCACTTCTCAAAGAGAGAAGAGAAAATATGCAAAAAAGGCCCAGGAGTGCTGGACTAAACTCTGAGCTGCAGCACGGGCACAATTCAGTGGGAATAAAGACAGGTTTGGCTGGACTGTTTCAGCTGAAAGTAGAAAGATATTATCCCATCCACGTGAAATTCATCATTCATAGGCAATCCATAGCAATCAATCCACAGTCACAAACGTATAATTTCATGGGAATAAAATACCAGGTGTTGACTCACTTAGCAAAAATCTGCATAACCAGGATAGTTAGTGGGTCAAACCAAACAGGTTTGGGAGCACCTCCATGATTTCCTCAAAATACTGGAAATGCAACAGATACAGAAAAATCACACAATGTTTGCTAAAGCAACTCATTGCTTTCATTCTAAAAATCAGACAGCACTGACATGATTATGACAATGTACTGCAGCATCTCCTTTCTTTTGTGAAAGGATAAAAATGAAAGTGCCAATTAGGGCAACAAAAACCTCATTTTGGAGTGGAGAATCTGTTTCACGTCCACTCTGTGATAGCTGGAAGAGGTGCCTTGCCGAGACATCTCTGCAAAACAACTTTTCTCAGATCTTACATTGAATAGAAATAAAAGCTTTTCTTTGCTGTGGTCTCTCAATTCTTTAGACAGCCGCAGGAATCATGGAAAGCCACCTCAATGGCTCTACATGCTACCAGCTGGTTTGGTTTTCAAAATACACATATTGGTGGAAACTTCAGATTTTCCCAGTTTTCTTCAGTACAGAGCCTGAGATGTCAGGTCCAAAACTTACTGCTGTCAACACTGGCAATTACTTTAAAAGATTTTATGTGTTTAAAACCAAGTTTAGAAAGAGGTTTTTATTCTGTTGACTTTTTGCAAGAGGCATCACAAGGAATCAAGCAGAATAGATGTGTCACAGGAAAAGGAAGGAATCAAGCAGGATGGTTCACATTTATATGGTGCCATCCAAAAAGGGCAAATCTACTCTCTTACGCAGCCACCAATATGGAGAGTGATGCTAAAGTCAACAGAAGGATGCTCTGCTCTTCCAGAGAACAGAATTTCTCACAGCATTTATATTCCCAAGTTAAAAAGTGACCTTTAGACACACAACTCTACATGCCACTCACTTGTTGAATAAATCTCCCCCAAACAAAATGAAAAATGGAGAATTAATCTCGAAACTAATCTGTGCTGAAAATGAAAAACAAAACTGTCTGTCAGTCAAAAAGCTGATGGGACAGATGGTATTGGGCAAAGGGATCCATAGTGTTGAAATAAGAGCTTATATCAATACTTTGCGCTTCATCAGCCATCTATTTCAGTGCTTTGAACCTGGATAATTAAGGCTTATAACCACCCAGGCTGTGCAAACCCATCAAAGCACAATTTCAGAAGGAATAAGATTAACAAAACTATATTAAAAAAACTGTAACAGACCAAGAACAAACAGAGCTGGCTCCTCCACGTGCAGTTGGGTCCCTGGGAGGTGCCGTGTGCCCTGACTTACGGTGTTTGCAGCCGTGGCCGGTCCAGCCCGGGGGACACGAGCACTCTCCGGTGACGTGGTGACACTGAGCGCTGCTGCCACAGCTGCAGAGCCACTGGCACTTTGGTCCAAAGGAGCCCTCAGGGCAGGCTGAGAACAGATGGACAGACTGTGATTTCACCCAGGTCATAACTCAGGCACCAACTGATCTTTCCGACTGGACAGCAATGTCTCAACCCCCCCAAAACCTGCTTTAGCTGAATCCAGAAATCAAAATGGCAAGATGAAAGAAGTATCTGTAATTTGTACCCGGGGTGTCTGAGGCCAAGCCCTGTAACTCAGGAATAGCTTGAGTGACTTTTGGGTACTTTTGTGCATCGCATTTGCTCAGAGGAGCAAAACGTCCTGAGCAAACTTTCCTCAGAAGTCATTTTGTGACTAACAAGGATTAAAAATATGTGCCACTGAGGTCTGGCACAAAGCAGGGCTGTCCCTCAGAACCTGTCTATGCAGCACAGCAGCTGCACTCAAGCAACCTTTTAACACCCAGAGGCTGGATAAGCAGCACACACCAGTTGCTTGAGTGTATTCCCATGGTCTCTGGCTGCAGGGATAGAACTGGTGCTAATCCTTCGTCTTCACTATTATTTAATCCTAAATTATATACATCAAGGAGTGCTGCTGCCAACTTAACCCAAGGTCATGCTACATAGGCCAGCTGGTCAGCACCTCTTGCCAGGATTAAAATGCAAGTGTTGTGGCTATTAGACATTGTATTTCTAAGCACAGTTTTCCATCACTTAGGTCTAATGATAACATCCATTTGGTCATCTGCACTTATCTGCAACCTCCCTCCCATAACTAATGTCAGCCTGGGGAATTCCTGAAGCTGAAGGGCACTTTATTTTGGGTCACTGCGCCTCATCTCACAAAGCAGCAAGAAGGTGGAAATCATAACCTGAATTTTCAGTCTGACTTCCTTCTCCTGAAGAAGGCTGATGCAAGGACTTACTGTCAGAGCAGGATGTCCCTGTGTAGCCCGGGGGACAGTCACAGGCCCCGGTTTCCCTGTTGCACTGGCCCCCGTTGGCACAGGGCTCACAGGAGGACTGGCAGTCTGGTCCCCACCAGCCAGCTGGGCAATCTAGAGGAAAAAAATCCACATGAGGTGTCCCCAGTGCCGTTTTCACTTTCAATACTACTATAGATTTTTGCTGTTATCTTGAAGACTCTAAAAATAATAGTAAAACTGAGCTGGACTGTTGTGCTATCTCTACAGATCTACAGCCCTGTCACAGTAAACTGCAGCACATGAGAACACAGAGGGACAAAAAGGCTCTCTCCCAACTTCAGTGTGTCTGTTTATTACTTTGCTTTCTGATACAGTAAGGTCAGGAGCATTTCTGAAACATTAATTACTGCACTCAGCAAAGGGAATCTCCAAAGGATGGTAACCTGCAGGAGGGGAGGGCTGCTGTTGTATTTTTGCTGGGTTGAGTGGGGGTCAGGATGGTCATACATCCCAGAGGGACTGGATGGGAGGGGGAGCCCAGGTCTCCATACAGCTCCACCTCTCTCCTGCTCTGCAGAGTGCTGAACCACAACCTGGGTCCTTGCAGGGCAGATGTGGCAGCCAGAGCTTTGCAAGTGCTCCAGAGGGATCCCACGTCTCCTTAGTAGTTCAGTGTCTCTGACTTTTTACATCCCTTGACTAAATTACCCACAATAACACTCAAGGCACTGGCTGCCTGGTCCAACACACCTTGCTCACATGTAGCACCCGTCTTCCCAGCTGGACACACGCACTGCCCTGTCTTCGGGTCACACGGTGCTCCCCCACAGCTGCAACTCTGCCTGCAGCTCACCCCAAAGCTCCCAGGCTGACAAGCTGGACAAAAGAAACCCAAAGACCTGCTTAGGAAGCACTTTGAAGACATAAGGAGGCATCACCACCAATTTTAAACAGAGTTGTGCTGGTAAAAGTGATCAATATCAGCATTAGTGTCTCAGCAACTAGTGGGCTGCAATTAACTGCAGCAGAGCTCTGGAAAAATCTGTGCCTGAAGCTTTAAAAGCAACTGTAGTTACCTGGACAAATGTTAGTTTTAGTAACTTGCCTCAGCTTTGTGCCTCGACCTTTGCAAGCAGAGGCAGCGTTTGCCAGGCTCCAAATACCAGTTTGGTTTCAGTGGGGAACTGCCAACTCGTATCAACAACAAATGTGCCCTTTTATTTGCAACTTCTAAATCTGAACATAAGTTTGCTTAATAAGCTTTCCCATCCAAAGTGCATCTCCCAGGGAAACGTGCAGTGAGTACCTACATAAATGGCATTTGTCTCCATGAAACCCAGGTGGACATGGATGTTTGCAGACTCCTGTCTCAGGATCACACAGAATATCAGGAGGACAGTTGCACCTCAGCTTGCAACCAGCCCCATAAAAGCCAGGTGTGCACTCTGGAAATGGAGGTAGACACAGAACATGTGTAAGAAAAAGAAAGACTTAAGAAAACTGAACAAAAAATTGGAAAATAATGTGGCAGAAATGTGCAGAAAATAGAATGTAAGTTTTAGAGGTGGTGATAACAAAGTGTAAATACTTAATAAACACTTGCACAGATTGTACAAAGAGGTTACTGCTTATATACAAGCCAGAGAGAGAGTGGCAGAATACTTAGGGATACATTAAATTAGAATACTTAAGGATATATTCAACTACAGCCATCACAGAATTCTCATTTATATGTCTGTACATTCTGCTGCTCTCTGCCTTGGTGTGAAGCCAGTGGTGGGCAAGGGATGCTCCCTGCCAGAACTAAGCCCATCAGCAAGAATGCTAGAAATATTAAATATTATCACTATTGTTCTCAACCAGACCCCCAGACCCGGTGCCCTAAATCTGGCACATTCCTACCTGTGCAGAGGAGAATCTGAAGGGAGAATCTCTAGTGCATTACTCCACTGCTGTCTGGAAAGTGCTACTGAGACATGCAAACATGAATGCGGAATAAAATTCTCTTTGAACTACCCCCCAAAAACTACAAAGAATAAGTTGAATTCAAAGAGCTGCAAATCTGAAGGAAAAGCAGCATTACTAAAGCCATTTACAGATCACCCTGCTGCCATAAAACATGGGCTTTGCCACTTATTTACTGTCTGTGTGGAAAAAGCAAAGAACAAAAATGAAAACTCCCACAATCTTCATTTTTTAGGGCCATATTAGAATTTGGGTTCTGGATTTCTGTTGCTATTTGATCAGGCAAAAACTCCTGCATTCTTAAGCTGCATCCCCCTTGATGTCCCTGCATCCCTGTGCTAGCAGGGCTAAAAAATCCACACTAAACAATCAGTAGAATATGAATACATCAGTAGCAGCAGCCAAACAAAGCAGATGGGTGGAAGAATGACAAGTTCCTAGGACAAAGGAATAAGCAGCTATGGGGAACGTGGCTTTCTAGGGTACCTTTCTGGCACTTTTTGCCATGATAGCCGGGCTTGCAGGCACAGGAACCGTTCCTGGCGTTGCACTCCAGCGTGTGCTCCTTCACACACTGACACTCCTCCGAGCAGCCCACTCCGAAGGCCCACCTGGGACAGGCTGCAGCCAGAGGAAAAGGAGTCATTAGCTCTGTAATTATGCAGGAGTTGTCTGAAATTGCACACCACTGCAGAATGCAAGTGCTGCAAGAAGCAAAACGTTCCCTTCGCTCTCAGCAAACACATCCCCATTCCTGTGGCAGCGCCTGTTCATGTGTGTGTGGGCAAAAGAGACTTTACATGATTCCTGTGTTAAGTAATTCATTGCATGTCAAGCAATATGAGAATGCAAGAATCAGAAACGTTTCAAAGCAAACTTAACTAAGTTCCCGAATGAAAACATATTTGGATGCGCTCCAAGACAAAAGCTTTCATTAAAAAAAACAAACAAACAAAATAAAACCAAACACAAAAGATTTTCAGTCTTGCACAGAATTTACAAAGCCTGTAAGTACAAAGAAACTTCATCATCTATTTTGCAATGTTTTGAAGTCTTTTTTTTTTTCCATTTGACATTCTGCTCTCATCCTGCTCCTTAGCGCCCATTCCAACCACATTGACAGCCACAACCCAGCTCCAGCCAGACTCTACCTCAGCAGTAACCCTGATGTTAACCTGCCCCCCCCCACCCCCCCCCACACCCACCCCAACCCATCCCTACCCATAGTTGTCACCTTTGTGGGTCAGGAGATATCTCAGTCCTTATGGCAAAGATTAAGGAAAAGATAATGAAGCTTTTGGGGCTTCCTGGCACACATCAAAAGTCCTGTCCTGCTACTCCCAGCCCATTGGAGAACACAAAGCCTCACTCATTTTTATCATAGAATCACAAAATGGTTTGGGTTGAGAGGGACCACGAAGACCATCCAGTTCCATTCCCCTTCCACAGGCAGGAACACTTTCCACTAGTCCAGGTTGCTCCAAGCCCTGTCCAACCTGGCCTTGGACACTTCCAGGTATGACAGCCACAGCTTCTCTGGGCACCCTGTGCCAGGGCCTGCCCACCCTTACAATAAAGAATTTACTCTTAATGTCTAATCTAAACCTGCCCTCCCTCAGCTTAAGACCATTCCCCCTTGTCCTGCCACTACCTACCTGTGTAAAAAGTCACTCTCCTCCCTTTATACGATGGGGAATCTTTCAAGACTCTTATGCTGTGCATGCATTAAACACGATCTGAAAAATGCTGGGCACTTACTGAGGTGGCAGAAGCGCCCGTAGAGCCCGGGGTCACACAGGCAGGCTCCGTAGAGTCTGTGGCAGTAGCCCTTGTTGGCACAGTTGCATGGCTTGTTGCAGTTCTTCCCAAAGAAACCTTTCGGGCAACCTTTGGGGTGCACAAACACAGCAAGGAATCAGCTGCTAAGGGTTAAAACCCCAACTCCAGATCAGCTTCCTTTTAGCTGGCGCTGCAGAAATCCCAGGCTGCCTGGTGGCTGACCTGGGGCTCACCAGCCACTTGCTCTTTCTCATGCTCTGTTTTGCTCATTATTTAATAAAGGAGACAAGGGGGAGGAAGTGGAGAGGCTCCAGGTGCAGGTGGAGCCGTACCGTCCTCGCAGAGCCGGCCGTGCACGCCGGGTGGGCAGTGGCACTGCCCCGAGCCGGGGTCACAGGAGCCTCCGTTCTGGCACTTGCAGACACCAGCACAGCCTCTGCCGTAGGTCCCGGGGGAACACGCTGTGGAGAGAGCAGGGAAGGTGAACAGAGCAAGAAATCCTTCCCTTCTGCTGCAAAGGAAGCAAAGCAAGACTTCTCCCATCAAACCTGAGCGAGGAGAGAATCCTTTTGGCCCAGCGGGCTCTAAACAAAGTCATATTCTTTCTACATAAGACAATGCACATCCATCTGATATTTGCTAGAAGGTTTCAAAGGACACCTGAATTAACCAAGCTTTGTGAAGTACTACATCATATATCCAACCTTTCCCTGTACATGCTCCCCTCCCCACAGCCCAAAAAACATTGCCTGCCGAGTTCAAAGCTTCAAAATCAGAGCACAGCTTTGAATATTTGGAGATAAAAATTTCAAACGTCTTTTTTTCCCCCTCTCCCAAATACTACTATGAAAATAGCATTGTTTTTTTCGAATGCTGTTTCTGAAATCACCCAGATGATCGTGGCAGTGACGGGCCCACAACAGCAAAACAAGCTGGGAGATGAAGACTCACTCCAGTGTTTGCAGCCTGAGCTGGCTGAGCGAGCGCAGTGGCTGGAGTCATCTGACTTTGCTGACATTTTATCAATGTACATTAAGAAAGGTGACATTTCACATCAATTTTCATTTGGCTTCTTTGCTGCATTATTAGAGAAATTCAGTTCCAGTTTTCTCCATTGTTTTAGGTTACCCCAAACCCAGGAATTATGCTGTACATTAAAAAAGCAAGAGAAAACAGTGAAAGCAATCACATGTGCCCAATTCATATAGAGATCATTGTCAGTGCCTATGTCATCGGACTGAAGGTTTGGCTCAGCAACACAGTCTTTAAATTCCAGATGTGAATTCTATCTACTGTAAATATATACTCAAAAAAGTTACTATTTATGAAATTAACTAAAGAATTTGGATCATCCCTTGAGATTTTTATAATCTGTCCTGAACGACCAGAGCACCAGGAATAGAAGAATATGCTAACTTGATAATTTGATATATTTGATAATTGATAACTGTCTTAGGAAGACTGAAAATCACCAGTCTAATCCCCTACATTCCTATTCTCTCAGCTGTCCCCGGTGTTTACAATCCAAACCCGCCATCAGTCTCCCAAAATAACTACGGGCAGACTGTTGGTTTCAGTCTCTTGCTGGGTTTTCTATATTTCTGTCCTTGTGATGCTGCCTGATAAACAATCTTGATAGCAATTAACCTGAAGATTTCTGTCTGTTGATGTCAAGTAATAAATTTTCATCGACTCTTTGTCTCACCAGTGACAGCACAGACTTTCTGAGTATGATGGGCCATCATGTCACACACCATGAAACAAAGGGACCCATCTCAAAAGCACAGGAAATCTGCTCAGACAAGCAACAGACAGGTTTTGCCAAACTGCAGATGAAAAACAGTGAATCAAGAAATCACCACTCGCTTTCCAGTTGGTTTTGACACATACTTCTGAATCAGAAAGGTCTTCTGCCAAGAAGCAGGAATAAGAAGAGTGGAAAGCTATTATAAAGGGCACTGACTTGGCAAGAGAATTCTGAAAGATACAATTTTCAATATGAAAAATTAACCATCCCAAGAAAATTATGCCACTAATAAAAAGAATGATTAGGAAAAAAAGGGGAAAAAAATTTAAAAAAAAAGGCAACACCTTGGGATGCTGTGATGGAAAAACTCTAGTTTAGTACAGGTGACAGCCCAGATTGTCACACCAGGCGCTGGGACAGCCTTCTGAAAGCCAGGGAGGCAAGTTAGGGAATGAAGCTCGGCTGGCAAACTTTGGCAGTTATCAGCAGCAGAGTGAATAGGAATGAAAAGCAACCAGATATTTAGGAGGGGTATGATCTTGTCCTGTCCTACACTGCAGGGCAGGGACCCACTGTTGGAGGGTTTGCACTGTGTACCTCAGCATCCTTTACAATTTCTAGTTAACGTGTCCCAGTGCAAGAAAACCTTGATGTGCTCCTTAGAGAGCTTTACAGATCAGAAGTCCAACAGGCTATTCCTATTTCCTACCTGCAGTGTCCCAGCAGAGGGGCCAAGCCCCCACCTCCCAAGCCCTCCACACTCACTCTCATTGCAGAGGATTCCAGTCCAGCCAGGGGGGCAAACGCAGCCGCTTCGGTCGCTGTCGCACCCGCCCCCGTTCAGACAGTCCTCGCACCTCAGGCTGCAGTCGTGGCCAAAAGTGTTATCGAGGCAAACTGAAGTGAAAAAGATACAGAAGGCTCAGCGAGCAGCCAGACTAAAGGGTTCCACACCAGCTCTTACATAGCTTTAGGCTGCAAATGCCACTGACTCAGCACAAAAGACAGTCCTGAATGGAGGTTCCTGAACTTCCCTCTTCAGATTCTTTACTCCTAGTAAAAGGGAAGCTGGGAGTTTAGCTGGAATTTACTCCCTGAAAAATGCTGTAATTCCCCAACAAAGAGCACTTCAAGCTACTTTTGAAAAGCCAGTATTTTGCCTTCAGAAAAAGTGAATTTGCACCTAACACTTGACATTGTATATAATTAAAACTGTTTGTTGGGAGAGACCCTCCTTCTCTCCCTGCTAAGCTATCCCTCTTGTTCTATTGCAGTAAGTGGATGTGGTGCTATTGAAACATAGTTCATTGATATTTTGAACAGCTTAGATAGAGAGTTATTCTAGGAAAACAAAGCAAATAACACATTTATCACTTCCTTGTTTCTTCCTGGATATGAAAAAAGGAAATAAGTTTATATAGGAAACCTTATATGAAAATGCATTCCCCCCTCTCCTTCCCCAGCCTTCTTTTCTCCCGTGCACCTTCATGTTCTCTCTGTGGGGTCTACTGAGAAAAACATAGAAAAATAAATGTTACTGTCTGATAAAATACCTCAGTGGCATTAAGTTCCCATCCACATGGTCAGTTTATTGCCTTTGAGGCTTTATGGTTGTGGCTGGAGGCTTTTTGGAAGGGGACTTTGAAGAGCACCTGAAAGCGAGCTGGCAGCTTATTCCAGCCTCCAGTAAGTCACAGGCTGGTGGCTTTTCACCAGCAATTTTCTACGCGAGGCCAGATTTCCTCCAGGTCTGAGCACCCAACTGTTTGTTCCCTTTTCTGCAGCTGAACAAATGCCCAGGTTTTCAGAGACATTCAGAATCCCAGAGCTCCCACTTGGAACTGGTTACAAACTCATACTTCAGGAGAAGAATACAGATTACCATTACAAACATCATGCTTCCACACTGAAAAGTCATTCAAGCTGTAGGAAATATTTAATTACTTGCACCAGCTTATTGATAAAACATGATTTTTTTTGTAATATAGACAGCAGCTCAAAAATATGTCTGAAAGCATAAGGAATAAATTACTATTTGGGAGGTAAAAGAACTTAGTAAACCATCTAAAGTTCTATTTTTCCATCACTTTTCCTACAAACCTTCAAATGCTGCAAAGCCTCAGCCTTAGAAAAAGGGCAGCTGCTCAGCTATGACTGATAACACCCAAATCTCTGCGGCTAAATATAAATAAAACATGCAAAAAATGGTCAATAAATATTTGATTGTGGTTTCTAGGCCTGATAATTTTGCCTGTGATTACCTCATTTATCAGTTTCCCAATTGGTTATTGGTGTCATTGAGTCCGCTGGGTGCTGTGTGATTTGGGGGAGGTCTTAACAGTTTTGTTCATAAAAATAAGTTAATTTTTTATTAAAGTCAAGACCAGCTCCTGATTTTTGCCTGTAGGGCACAGTCCTCAAATGAGTAATTAGAACTTATATAAAAATCACAGGACACACATAGGAAAAACAAGAAATCTGACTCCTCCCTGGTGTCCCACCAGCACTTGGCACAAAGCAAACACAGCGTTTCACCTCATAATACTCTTTAAGTGGCGAAGTTTCCACTTTAAGGTGGAAAGGCTGAAGTCATGCCAAGCCCAGGTGGAGTTCAAAGCTGCTCTGCACCCACTCCTGTGCCCGTGGGTGCTCCTGTGCTGTTTGCCACCACTAGTGCCGAGCCCTTGGCCAGCCTGAGCAATATGTGGATGGGCCAGTGCTTTTCCTGGAGAACGTGCCCAAAACACCAAGAGAAACCTGAATCTCCAGAGGATTAGTTTTTTTCCACACCACAAAAATGCAAAATTTTATAACCATTGGGTCCTCCAGTGGTTAAAAAAGGGGTTGTAAACAGGGACATGTGCTGTCCTCACATTCCATTTCCCAGCTCTAGGAGAAAGGGGATGCTTCCCAAGGGATTTTGTGCACCGCAGTAACACACTCAATCCTCTCACCCTTGGGATGCAGAGATCTCTCTGGCTGTTGCCCCTGGGGCTCTGTGCAGACACCCTGTTTTCCAAGCAGTCTCTCTCAACCCCTGCTTGCTGTACTGCTCACTTTTCTCTTGCCCCTCCTGCATCCCTTCCCATTGCATCCAGGCAGCCTCCCAGTTCCTCAAACACGTCCCATTTGGGATGGGACACGTGGTAAAGCCTCATCCCTGCTGGCACGGAGACAGAAAGCAGGATTAACGCTCATCCCTCCTCTGCTCCTCCCGACACCTTGAGCCCAGCCAGCCCAGCACAACTCTGGCCCCGAATTCCTCTTTCCAAGACTCTTCCCCGAGTTTGCTGTGACGGCTCAGAGCGATGCTGGGCACTCACCGACCCTGTGCACCAGGCTGAGCTCTCCTCGGGGGTCTTCATCCTCGTACAGGGCGCCGAGCGCGTAGCGCAGGAGCTGGGGGGGCCCTCGGAACTGCAGCCCCGGAGCGGCGGCGAACCCCACTGCCTCCTCTGCATCCGCCTCCTCCCCACCTAGGGCTGGCACAAGCACACCATCAGGACCTCACTCTTCCTCCACAGCACTTTCCTCTAATTTACACCATTATTTTTTTATTATTACGGTGCTGATATGTTTTCCAGTGACGCCCCTGCTCAGTTTGTCCAGCAGTCACAACCCAGTCATTTTCTCATCTGGACTTGCAAACAGAGTTTCTGCTATGCAAAGAAAAAGAGAAAAGGAGGAAAAAACCCCCCATCTTTCCATTTTCTTTCTTCTGGAAATAAACTCTGGTCATGGCAAATTCAAAAAAAAAAAAAAAATTAAATGAGGAGATTAATTTTCCTCACTCAAAGTTTGAGATTATTTTTAGTTAATGAAGGTCATTACTCTTGCTCGTTTTGGAGATGACAAATAGAAAGTGAGGCTGGCTGTGCAATTTATTTTCAGAAACAATAAAATTTGAGCCTTAAAATGATGGGAAAAAAGTTGGCTTTCTTTTGGGTGTTGGTTAAAGTATCAAACTCTGCCCAAGGTTTAGCAGGTGCTAAACTTGGTTATAAAACTGAGTTGCTCAGCTAAACTCTGTACTGGTTACACTGGCAGAAATCCAGAGTCACACCACTGACTAATGGAAAACTTGTCATGGTTGATCAAAGAAGAATCTGGCTACCTTTTTTTTTTCCACAGGATGTTAAACTTCATCAAATAGTGCAAGAAAACTGTCAAAATAGTATTTATTTCAAAAACATGAGCTTTAGGTTTTCAGACATGTCCAGGGGATTTAAATGTTCATGTCCCATTAATCTTTGGCAAAACCCATTACTGGAGGATGAACTTGGATCCACGCATTGCACGTAGCTCTGCCCTGGCCATGTTCAGAGATGGCTCAAGCTGGGCTCCAAAATCCCAGGATCTGTGAAAATCCCAGTTCCAAAACCACATTTTAAATACTTAATGGCCCTCAAGACACAAAAATAACTCACCGACACAGGCCCATCTGTTATCACCGAGCCTGTATCCCTCCTTGCAGGCACATTCGTACGACCCCAGGGAATTAACACAGAAATGGTCGCAGTTGCCATTCTCCAGACGACATTCATCCACATCTAGAAAACCCAGATATAAATGGTGATTAGGAGCAAGTGCCTCTGCTTGGAGAGCACACGCTGTGCCCGGCTGCGTTGGGCTAATTAGTCTGCACATAAGAAAACCCAATTTGCTTTGTACTTTGGGGCTCTCCTTCTCTCACCAGTACTGGAGATATGAAAGCGTTTCAGGGCAATGCGGAGCAGATTATTTCACTGATGTTTTTGTGTCAAGTGAAAACAGCTACTTTAAGCTGTTAAGCTCAGTTGATCCTTCAGTTATTTTGAGGGCTCTTCTTTTGTAGAAGGAGTCTTTAACACACATCAGTATACAGTGTCCATGGAGAGAGGAGGAAAGGTTTCTCTCAGTTGGCTCATCTCCCATATCCCCTCTTTGCCACGATGGATGCCGGGTCATTCCAGTATTCCAGCCTCACAAAGGGGAAATTACACAGCTGTAAAACCTTATCAGCAAAGCTGGCAGAGGGTCAGTGATTCTTTCATTAGGGCAATGCCTACAAAGCCCTGCAATGGGCTTTGACTGAATTTCTTCTGCCCTCAGCTGTGCTGAGTTAGATTGAGTCTCTGGTATCAAAGGACTTTTGACAAGGGCATGGAATGATACAGAACAAGTGGGAATGGATTTAAACTAACAGAGGGCAGGAGGAGATTGGATATTAGAAAGAAATTTTTGTCTGTGAGGGTGGTAAGGCCATGGTAAAAGTTTCCCAGAGAAGCTGCAGATGCCTGGAAGTGTTCAAGGCCACCTTGGATGGACTTTGGAGCAACCCGGTGTCTAGTGCCCCCAGAAAGGAGGTGGGAATGAGATGAGATGAGATGAGATGAGATGAGATGAGATGAGATGAGATGAGATGAGATGAGATGAGATCTAAGGCCCCTTCAAACCCAAACCATTCCATGACCCCGTGACTCACCGTCACAGGCACAGCCGTCGGTGTTGAGCTGGAACCCCCCTTTGCAGGCACACTCGTAGCCCCCTGCGTAGTTGATGCAAAACTGGGAGCAGCAGGACTCTCCGGTCTCACACTCATCCACCTCTGCAAGGAAAGGGCACCTAAAACACTGTTTGAGTCCTGAATCCTGACAGCAGCTGTCTTCTACCTTCTCCCATAGCAGCCAACACCCTCCATGTCCAGGGAGAGGAATCTTCTCCACAAGTCTCAGCTGCCATGAGGTGATTTAAAAATACCAGCAGATCTTGCTGGTGACCAGCAGTAGGACCCAAGAGAAGGGCTGGAGCTGTGTCAGGGCAGGTTTAGGCTGAATATCAGGAAAAGGCTCTTCACCCAGAGGGTGGTTGGGCACTAGAACAGGCTTCCCCAGGGCAGTGGGCAAAGCACCAAGCCTGACAGAGTTCAAGAGTTGTTTGGACAACTCTCTTGGGCACAGGGTGGGATTAACGGGGTGGTTCTGTGCAGGGCCGGGAGCTGGACTTCATCCTTGTGGGTCCCTTCCAATTCAGGATACTCTATGATTCTATGAAAACAGACTAGGACCCAGCAGTGCTCAAATATCTGTGATTTAACAGTAAACTACATTTAACCATTTGGACTCAGCCTTATTCAATGTAAGCTAACAGCGAAACAATGCTCTGGTCCAACAAGGCATTTGCTGACAGCAGCAGCCTAGTAGGTGCAATTGTAGTTTTTGCCAACTAATTGCCTGTTGCCTTATCCTGCTCTGTGTCCATCCAGAAACTGGTATCATTGACACCACTGCTCTGGTGATTAGATAGGAGAACTGAGCTGTTATCTTCACACCGCAGGCTCCTGGCTGCTGTCAGTCCGTGCAGGCTGCAGAGCAGGTCAGTGGCCATCCAAGGGCCACCTTGTCAATGCTGAGTCTGCAAAACCCTTGTGAACACTACCCAGCTGAGCAGCTGCAGATGGGAAAGGTCAGTGTCTCAATTAACCTTGGAAGGAGCACCAACTTTATGAGGAAACATGGATAGGAAAAAGAAAATGTAATTAATCAATTGAGGTGAGGAGGTCAGTGTGAAAATGATTAATGCAGGTTATTTGAATGCAGTGTTTTCCAGAAACGTCACACGCTGAGCTCCCCTGCAGTATGTCAGGGGATCCTCTGGGGTCCAGCAACACCTCCTTCTTTGTGTAGGAATGCAAAATGTGCATCCAACAAAAGGAGATTTTTGCAGTTAAGAGCAACTTCTCATGTCCTCAGCCTTGTCAAACCCTTCCCTTGCTGTGTCTGCAGTAACAGCTTCCCTCTGAAATCCCCATCAGCAGGTCACTGAGGTGGGATGTGGGCAGGAGGCTGCTCTGCCTCCTGTCAGCCATACACAGACAAGACTGTGTAACCCACCCACCCCTGTGAGGTTCTGGCTCCAAATCTGCCTCCCAGACCATTTTAATTTTGCTTTTGAAGCTCCATCATCACCCACCCCTGCAGCCCTTGGCATTTCCCTCCTCCCATGCTCCTCCTCTCTCCTGCACTTGGCTTTCTTCCTTGCAAGACTCATTTTGTCTGTAATGCCTCTCACACTCACCAGTGCTCCCACTCTCTACCTCTCCTCCTCTCCTCAGGTCTTACTACACTGCCGTGTGATGCCTGCTCCTTTCCCTCCACCCCTCTCTTCCTTGGCTATTCTTAAAAACTTTAATGGCTTAGTGACAGCAGGTTGAATCCAGAATGAGACACAGTTTGCATGGCAATAGCCATAAACAAAAAAACCCAACAATAACCACGTAGTAAGACTGTTTTAAACATGACTGAATTTTTAAGCTCTTTTCTTGAAATAAACCCAAATCTAACTCTATTGCTTTCACTTCCCAAGCGAGACTTCTCACAGCCAGAAGTGCCATCTCATCCCTGAATAAATCTGATGGAAGCACAGCAACCTCCATAACACAGAGCGAGGTTTGTGCATGAAGCGCTTCAGGGCAGCTGAGCAGCTGCTCCCAGGCACAGCCGACCTCTTCCCAGCCACCAGCTGAGAGGGAAGGGAAATCAACTCAGGGCAGCAGTGCTTGGGCTGCACACAGTGAGATACAGCCCTGGCAAGTGGTGATGCACCGCTGTCACCTTCCACGTGGGAGGCACAACTCCTTCCCCTCATTAGCGAACAATCCCAGTGACCAGGCAGAGCAGGGCGAGCTGGAGCAGCGCCGGGGAAGCGCCAGAGGACGGCACTAATTAACACTTGGAGGAGAAGGGAAGGGATGGGAAGGTGCTTCCTTGAGGACCAGCTCTCCTGCAGGGTCCCCTTGCATTCCCCCCCGTCCCTCCCTGGGTTACCTGTGCAGGTCTGTCCGTCCATCCCGAGGCGGTAGCCGTCCTCGCAGGAGCAGCGGGGCCCCGCGGCCGTGTGTGCGCAGCGGTGGGAGCAGCCCCCGTTGCTGCCCTGGCAGCTATCGACGATTTCCATTTCGATGCCTTGCAGAGAAATAAATCAAAAGGATGTTAAAAAGCAAGCCCCGGGGCGGGGGGGAGTCACTGGAGAATCAGCCTGCTGTAAAACAGCAGCCGTGAGCTGAGTGCTGCTGCAGGGAATATAAACTCAGCTCCCACACAAGCCCCAGAAGAGCACACTTTGGAGTCACTGAGCTCCAGGTGTTTGTCTCCATGTGTCATAACAGCGGATTCACTTGACTTCAGCAACGTGAAGCCAGCTCAGCGTTCCAGCAGCCTGCCTGCTATAAGAGCCTTCACAGGTTTCCTCTGATTTATGCTTTGTTTGGACACAACCTTTGCCCCAAAGGAGGAAAAGAACCATCTGAGCAGCCCAGGTGGTCCATCTCAACCCAGACTGCTTAATGCTTTCCAAAGAGCAGGTTCTAGATTTGTATGGGAATGGCAAAGACTTGGATTCTGAAACATCCACCAAACACAAAGGTATTAAAACTTCCATAGCTGGTGAAGGGGACACTCAACCACAATGCAAAACAATCTGCAGGTTTTGGCCCTTGGATGTCCCTTCAGGGGCACAGGGCAGCTCCTCTGCTGAGACTTTGTCTCCTACACCTAAGACAGGTTGGTGGTCCAATGCCACTGCCAGATTCCTTCACCCTGACAGAGCCCCCCACCCTCCTGCACTGCTGGACAGTCCTCACAACATCATGGCCATATCCAGTGGGAACCCTCACAGAGAAAAGGGGAACACTTGGCCACTTCGTTCCCACCCGGGTACTTCATCATGTGATTTCTTCAGGATGAAAAGAAACTACAAGGTCAATTATAAAGTTTCTCTTGAAGGATTAGCTGGATTGTCTTGTTACAAAGCTATTTAGAAAGGAATTAATTTCTCATGCTATGTAGGGGAACTGAGAAACACCCTTCCTAAAGGAGCCACTGTACTTCCAGAAACACCCCAGCTCACAGCAGTGGCCATCAGATCTGGCACAGAATTCCCCCAGACACGTGTGTGTCTGTGGGTCTGGTCCTACCCCTCTTTGTGCTCCCAGGGGGCAACCTGCTTGCCAACAAGAAATGCAAGTCTAGCTGGAAGAGGGTATAAATTAGGAGAATAAATATTGATGGCTACACCTCATGCATAGGATGATTATTTGCACCAGGGATATGAAAGCCTGTCTCCTGTCCAGTACGTTAAGCTGGGATTTAGGAAACGTGGCGATTAAATGCAGAATCTGACTTTATACACAATCTTCATCATTTACTTTGTCTCAGTTCGTCATCAGTAAAACTGGAGTAACAGCTCTTCCCCAAGCCACTGGGGAAATGAAAGAATAAACAAAGATTGTAAATTGCTCAAACACTGGGATAATCCTGATCATAAATATATGCAGAATGTTTTTATTTTTATTGTTTGCTCTGCAATATTGTACGTGAGGCACAGAGAATCACCATCCCCTGAGATCCGCTGAACATCCAGAAAATATATTATCAGAAAACCACAATGAAATCTAAGTGGTCTAAACCTCTTTTTTATGCCTACAACAGAACATTTCATATCTATATATTAATCACATTTCCTCTGCCATTGTACCACTCACAGTTCCCCATCACCTATGAAATAACTCTCCAGGATGTCTCTCACATAATTGGGGTTTGTTTTTAATGTATGTTAATGCTTTGAAACTGAATTTCGTCCTTAATAAGTATTTCTTACACACACATTCTTAAATAAAACACTCATTCTCTGGCATGCAGCGTATTTTCCTAAGGAAACTCTGCTGAAAGCTCTTGCACAGTATTATTAGATTGAATGATCTTTGCCCACCTCTTTGCTAAAACAGGTCATGCTTTTGTCTGCATTCCAGTGAGCTTATGTTAGGTCCATAATAACCCCAACTCTTCCACATCACCTCTTTTATTAATCTAAATTTGCCCTCAAGGACAGCCCAGAAATCACCTGTCAGCTAAGAGTGCTGGGAGTCAGTCCCCCTTTCCAGAAAAGCAGTGTTGATTAAGAAACCCCCCTGGCAAGAGGAATGTGAGAGAAAAACACAGGGCTCACTTTAGTTTGGGAAATTTTAGCTGTTCAATTATTTTTTTTTCATCCCCAATTTTGCTTTTGCTTTCCCCCTTTTAAATAGCATCCTCCTAAGAGTGTCAATAACCTCAGGAGGAACATAAACAAACCCAGACAGGTAAGGCAAGAAGAGAACATCATATTCATTTTGTCCTGCATCAGATCCAGCATATAAGAAATAGGGAGAAGGAGGGCAGGAAGCATTTCATTGAGCAGCAATATTCTGGTAGCCCTGCAGTAGAATCCACCAGGCTCTGAACATAAACCAACAGGGCTATTTGCTCTTTGAAATGCAGTAATTAAGGTCTGTGAACACAGGCTTAGGAACGTCTCACCCTGCAAACCCAGCAGCAGAAGATGGAGAAAACAGTATTAAGCTTCAGCTTTTGCATACATTCATTTTGCTGGGAGTGCTAATCCCACTGAAATAGGAGTGAAGGGGAGCAGTTTGAGAGATAAAACAGCCTGCAATGGACAGCTGTAGAGGTGTCACTTACGGTAGCACTGCTTTCCGTCAGCCCCCAGCTCGAAGCCGGGACTGCAGGCACAGCTGAAGGATCCCAGAGTGTTCACACAACGATGAGCACACCTGGCTCTGCCTTCTGCACACTCGTCAATGTCTGCAGAGCAGAGGGAAAGGCAAAGACATTCACTTGGATATTAAAATAAAACACGGGATCGCTCTACATAGACATGGCTCTATGTCCAAACGTGCTGAAAAGAGCATCCTGGTGTTTGTCTCCAAAGGGCAGCATCTGATGGATCCAGGAACACTGAACTCACACTACTCTCGAAAACAATCTTTTTCTGTTAGACACCACTGACCTTGAACTTCTGAGCGAATATCTACAACATCAAACATTATGTATTTGCAGTATCAGCCAAAGCAACTTGTTTATTATTCCTGTAAAAAAGGCAATGGCAAAAGATGCCACATGAAGAACTCAAGAAGTTCCAGTTCTCAGTACTCTGAAATTATCACCAGGTCTTCAAGGCCATTATATTTAAATTAATGGAGCAGGAAATAGCTGATTGTTTTCTGAACGTCAAATGATCTGGATTAAGTGGTGGCTGGGTTTCAGCAGGGACGATGGGGACAGATCTCCTCTGTCACATCCCTGAGTCAGGCAGCTGCTGCTGCAGCAGCACAGCAGGAGGAACCTGTTCCAACTAGAGGAGCTTCACCCCACTTGTAAGCAGAGAAAAAGGTACAGAGCTGTGGGTGGGGAGGCTGCTCTTCCCCCAGCCCTCTGTCAAGCAGGCTGTTCCTCAGCTTCACACTTGCTAGTCTGTGTTTTGGAGTTAAATACCACCAGAGGAGTCCATCTTCCTAAAATCCCAGTGGAGCACAAACATACTTTTAAGGGGTAATCGCTGCAAAAAAAAGCAAAGCAAAAACTTACACTAAATACTGCAGAGCTGCACAAACCACCAACCTTTGTGTAAAGGCTGGCACTCCACATGGCAAACCCCTGACCCACCTCCTGCTCCTTCTTGTTCTGACATTTTCCTTGCAAAATACAGATTATTTACTGCACCACTCCTGGGTCAGTGTCTCACACACAGGGGGGAACAGTCTGGTGTGCAGCTCCTCACCTTTTATCCCAGGAAAACCCTTCCTAGCAGTTTTCCCCCTCGGCACGTGCTGCAGGCAGGGCTGTACCCGTGGCCCCTGGTAGCTGAACACAAGCAGCCTGATGAATGCAATCAGGCTCCTTGCAAAGAGAGGCCCCAGGCAGTGCAAACACCACACACGGGCTCATGAAAATTTCAGGCCAAATGACAGCTTCTCTGAAGCAGCCCTGGGAGCAGCTGCTGCTTAGAATACAGTGGGTTGTTTCTCCTTTATCTGTAATTGTCAGTTTGCAAGTAGAGCACGTTGGACAGTGCTGTAAATATTCTTTTCCCTTCTTCTTTGCAAAAATAATACTAAAAAGTTGGAAAACTGATGAACAGCGACCATTCTGCACATGTTTCTTCCTGTCTTGGAAATACAGCCGAAGGATGACACTTCAGTTGCCCTCTGTCTCCTTCCAGAGAGTCAAACACCAGCTCGAATTTTGCAACAGACATTGAATAACTTCCAGGAGGAAAAAACCAATAATTGTATATCCGTGGTAAGACATGCTGCTTAATGATTCAAAAGACTGCTGCAATAAGATTAGGGAGAAAATTTGTTCCAATCTATAACACTGCAAGTTACTCAGTGCTTTAGTTTATACATAAATTAACAGAATTGCCAATGTGTATCTGAAATAAAACTAGTGACATGCTGACCCTGCTGTTAAACCCACGGCTGTTTCCATCTAATAATCATCAGTGAAGTGTCTAAACTACTAGAAAACACTTTGTGTTTCCAGTAAGAGGGGAATTGCTGAGGTGTGCCTTACTGCTCACAGAAGGGCTTCCAGGCAACAGGGTAAAACACTCAGGGTAGGAAGTGAGTAATTTGCAAGGCACCCAGCACTCTTTATACAAGAGAATAATTTAAATATTGGCCAAATTTTTAAAAGGAGCAGTTGAAAATTAATGTTTGAATATGTACCCTGATCCTGACTCAGCTGCTAAAAGTGCACTGTGAAGTCCACCAATGTTTTTTGCTTCATCAAACTGCTAAACGAGCTTCCAAGCATTGCACTGGAAGAGAAAAGCAGGTATTTTGATCTCTAATTCCCCCACGTTTCAGGTCAGAAATGCTATAGATCCTTTTGAGAACCCCAGACTAAATAAAAGACTTTGGAATTCAACTTTTTAAGCCACTCTCTTTGGAAATCTTACACATCACCATTTCTTCCTTCACAGTAGTATCTCCATTAATATGGAAACAGTTCTCCAGCTAAAAGGCCCTTTGAATTCTAAACAGGTTTTCAGTGACCTGGTTCAGAGTGTTACTTGAACCGATTTTCCAGGAGCTGTATCTGGGACATTATTTTAAAGAGACCCTACAAGAATAACGCTACAGCATCTACAAATGCAGTTGCTAGAAAGCATGATTTAGGACATCCCAGAGGAATTCTGGTTACTAAAATGGTCCTTCAAGACAACAGGCTGGTGTGAGTATCACCGAGAGAAACGCTGTTTCCAAATGCCCACATATATTTGCGTACCACACTGCTTTCCCCCCAGAGCTCAGCAAGCCAGAGCGCTGATTAATAATTTCTTCATGATAAATGATCCTTAGTTTCTTACCTAAACAGGACTTCTTGTCTGCAGCAAGGTAATGCCCTGGGTGACACTCGCATTTTGCAACTCCTCTCGCGTTTTGACAGATCTGTGAGCATCCTCCATTCCCACTCGTGCAGGGGTCTATTGCTGAAAGCAGTTAGAGCACACTGTCAACTGAAAGGTCACTTTTTGCCTGAGAATGGTCTCACCTGCCATCGTTACAAGGAAGTAGCTGTAAGAGATTAGACTGGGGGAAAAAATTGACAGATCTGGTGTACAGTAAAGCTGTTGTTTTCCTGGATGTTATTTCCTCTGCTCCTGGACAATATTTTTCACAGAGCAGCAACAATGCTTTAAACAGCGGGAAGCTGCCCTTGTATTACACATTGGAAGTAGGAAAAAAAGCATGTTTTATTCTTGTTTTGCTGTACCTGAACAGATTTCAAGAGTTCTCTAAACAGCAGCAATTAGCACTCCAATATGTGTGAACCCATAAACGCACACAATGGTGCAGCTCACCATGAAACAATGAATATTTAAAAGGCTCTAGAGGAAATAAACACTGAAGAGCCTCCAAAGACATCCTTCAGTCTATAAACACATGCCATTCATGTTGTACATCAAGGCTTTCCCCTTTTCTTGAACAATAACATACCTTTTCAAGGATAAGCCGCTCTAGGGGGCAACTACTTAGAAACACTTTTATAAAGTGCCTACAGAAGTCTCCACCTCAAAGATTTCGCTGTGTTTTATGGGTTTATTTCTGGAACATGTACCTGCTGCAAGCATACCGAGGTACCTGCCCAAATAAAGACTTGGCACGCACCAAAACAGACCTACCAGGACTGTTTAGACAGGTCTGATTTGGGTTAAGATCTGATATTCTGCTCCAGGCTGAGGTTTTGGTTTGGAGCGCTCATTGCACCAACATACTGGAGAGTAACATTCTGTAGGTAAGTTTGAAGGACACCTTTAAAATGTGTCCTCTAGAGTTCTGCTTAGTTTCTAATAAAGCTTTTTAAAAGTTATGCCTATTTCCTTACATTTTGAGCTCTAATTTTATCATTTGACTAATTATTGTCTGATTTGAGACACACGACCAGTATTCCCCACTTGCCTCCAAGCCCCAACATCCAACAATCTCCTTCCCATGCTCTGTAAAAGCCAAATTCTATCAGAGCCCCAGGGAGAAAATCAACATCAGTTTCACAGCCCTGGCAGTGGACTCAGGGTTTGAGGGACCCTGGGGAAGGGCTGAAGGAGTTTTGCTCTAGACCTTGCTGCTTTTCTCTTTCAGTGGCTGTCCACATATGTGTAGCTATGCAGGAGAAGGGAACAGGAGGGAAACACCTTCACTTTCTATATATACATTTAAATATAGGGTAGGTTTTTTATTTCCTCCAATTTTCACTTCCCTCTGCAGCCAAGTGGCATTTTGTGCTACAGTCTGGCAAAGGAGGACGTTGCCCCAGAATGCCTTCAAAGTCCCTCATATCACCATCTCAAGAACTCACCCATTCCAATCTGCAAGGCTGAGTTTGACTTGACAGTATTAAAAAAAAAAAAAAAAAAAAAAATAAATAAATAAATCCCCCAAGCCACTGTTAGGGATGTAGAACTGAAATTGGACTCCCAACATGATAGGTTGCAAATAGGTTTCCAAGGAGCAGCAGCACTTCATCGTACATGACACTTTCAAGGCTGACAACTTGGCTCTGCAGCTCGACAATTTGCAGCCTACAAAGGATTTAGCTTCAAGCAAGAACTCGCTCCTTGCTGATATGAAATATTGAGTTATTGCCGATTCTTCTTCTATTTGGGTAAATTAAACGAAATCACTATCAAACAGCATCTGTTAAACCTGCATATTATAGAGGTTTTCAGAGCAGCTAGAGCTTTAATTTGAGAATGATTACAGCAGAGAGTAAAACTTGTAATGCTCTGTGACATGACAACAGGCAAACAACAAATTATATGGTAGATGGTAGTAAAACATAGTAATTTGAATAAAAAAAACCCAGCCTTGGAAGTCCTTAGATGAGATAAAAGTTTGTAAAGGAAAGATCTTCAGGACATAAGGCAATTATTGATTGATTTGCTTTCCAGTGACATTTCTGTTCCTGTTATAAGCCCCTTTCAGGAAAAACTAAAAATGATTCATTAGTGTTCTTTTTTCTACACTGTTGGCTCTTTTTGTTTCACTTAATAACTTCAGTGCATAACAGACTCCATCCTACAAAGCTCTAATCCCAGCTATTAAACACCATGGCAAAAAAATGTACTGGAATGGTTTCATTTCCTGTATGTCCCAGGACACAGAATCACAGAACAGTTTGTGTTGGAAGGGATCTTAAAGACCACCTTGTTCCATCCCCCTGCCACCTTCCACTAGACCAGGTTGCTCCAAACCTGGCCTTGAACACTTCCAGGGATGGCGCTTCCACAATTTCTCTGAGCAACCTGTTCCAGTGAAGAGGTTTCCCAGATATCCAGGAACTTCATGTGAAAAGGCCACTGATTTGGGACAGCAGCAAAGCCCCTGGAGAAGAGTGAGTATGGGCCCTGCATGTACTGTGGACCTTCACTGCAAGGTTGCAAAGAACAGGGTCTCCACACCTATCTGCCACTACCTCTGGAGCACATAAAGAAAAAGAATTGGGCCCTATCAAATTAACTTTCTTGTTCACAGCAATCGTGACTGCACACTGGAGAAAATTTCAAGTTGTTAAGACTAAAATTGTTGGGCTTGAGCAACTATGGCTTTTCAGGGCTGTGGGGTGCAGCATTAGCTCCCAAGGAGTCTGCAGGCATGAATCCACACCTGCAGAGCAGCTGCACCTGCTGTGCTAAACACCTCATGATGCTGAGCTTTCTCCATCCAAACTGTGACTACAGCAGCCACGCTTGGGGCTGGAAATTAAAAGCAGCCAGGCTCACCTCCTCCCACCTTTTCTACTTCAATACCACTGATTGCCAACACAAACGCATTCACAGCCACTTCAGCCTCATTTGTTCCTGGAAAAATCTTATCCATTGGCTTAACTAGCACTTCTCTCTCCCAGGCATTTATGCACTAAGGCATTTATGGGGGAAGAACATCCTACTTGGTCTTATTTTGCAAGCTGAGCTCTGCTTACAAGAGAGATTTTCCTTCCTCTGGGCACAGTTGCCCTCCTGGGGGGCTGCACTTATTTATTTTGACTTACAAACCCTGAACACAGGTGAGCACCCAGATCAGCTCCAGGTAAGGCTTCACCTGCAGACAGAGCTGACCTTGCCCCTTCTCCACTGTTCAGTAATTAGTGGATGGTGATAAACCACTGCCTTTGGTGAGTGGCCGGCCCTCATCAGCCCCATGATGTGAGGGAGGGAACAACAATGGCAAAACTTCCCCCCCTGGGGGTCCCAGCTGCTGGTTTGGCTGCTGAGCTGAGCCAGTTGCTGGTGGCTGAGATAGAGCAGGAAGTGGCACACGGAGGTTTGAGCTGCTCCACGACCACTCAGGGACAACTTCCACCCCACCGGGCATCGCCACATCCAGACCCCACTGATGTAACCTCTGTCCTACCACCACACCACAAAAACCACCAAGAAGTTCTATGCAGGGGTCTGCCCGCCCAGCTGCCTTGGCCAAGGGCATCTCGAGTGCCAGAGGCAGCGGATGAGCCACGAGAGGCTTGGAAACGGGATGGAGAACAGCGGAGGAAGGTCTCTGATGCCTTCTCTGCACAAAAGCTCCCCTTTTCCAACTTTTCCTGATAATCTCAGGGACAAAACGTGGCCACCCTGCGAGAGACAGAGAGGCCAGCTGGCTGTGGGTGCTCACTGAGGCACAGCCTCTGCAGAGGGCAGGATTTGGGGAGGCCAAAGCTCAGGGCGAGCGCTCAGTGCACACAGCGGGAGCTGGAATCAGGCTGAACAGCAGGATTTACTTACACTTTACACACAGCATATAAAATCTCCGAGCAGAAGAGCAGCCATATGGAAAGGGTTTTGTGACAGGGATTTTAGTGCAATAAATCCATATATTTGGCCCTATCTTTCTCTGGCATATTCAAGGGTGTGAGTGTGTGCGCTTGTGTTGGGGAATGGGTGGGGGGGGGGTGGGGGGTGTCGCCTTAAAAACTGATTAATATGTTAAGATAAATGAGAAAAGAAAAGCAACAATCCAACCCAAAGGTAGCATTGCTGTTCTGCTTGTGGGAGGGCTTAGAAACCTGAAGGGGAGGATGAATGAATCAGACTGTGATAAGCCAAAAGCAGATAAAGAAAAGACTTCAAATAGAATAAAAGCATGTTATACAGGCCAACTCTATATACAACTTGATGAGTAACAAAATGTTAGAATTAAAACACAATCAAGTTCCTAATCTATGTCATCATCGTCAGCATGTAAGGAGCAGCCAGGTGTCTATGAGGCCAAAATCTTGTTTGAAGTTTGTGATTCAATGTGAACTTCACACCTCAAACATGTGTCATTTTAAAACCCTGTTAATAAGTGATTCCTGAAGCCAGTTTTGGCAAGCAGAGAGAAATAGGAATGAATACAGTGACCCAAAACACCACCCTGGGGTTTTTTAAAATTGCCTTTACTGGGTGTCTCTGGGCAGGTAGCACAGGACTCACCTTCACAGGATTTGGCATCCCTCTTCAGCTGGTAGCCTGGCTGGCACTGGCACTTGTAGTGGTCTTCAAGCTGAACACACTCCTGCTGGCAGCCGCCGTTGTTAACGCTGCAGGAACTGAGGGCTGGAGCCAAGGAAGCATTGAAGGAAGGCATGTCAACAACCTGAGAAACTTACTGCCTATTTTAAAAACATAACCGACAGCAAAAATAGGCAAACCTCACTGAACTGCTTTCATAAAAGCACCTGTCCCTATCCCCTGAGTGATTACCCTCCGTTGTGCTCACGGGCCTTGTCTGACACAGTGTCCCACACCGGTGGGAGCCGAATTCCAGTGAGAGGCAGGTGAGATCTGAGGGCTGTAATACTGACTGAAGCACAGCACCCTTTGATCTGACAGCACCAAAGCACTGAGAATCCACTGTGGTAAGGAGGGGAGAAAAAGAGCAGCCCTACTGGCACCTGCCCACTGATTGCTGTTTTCTCTCCTTGCTTTCATTGATTAAAAATAATAATTGCCTTTCAGGGTGATTTCCTCAGCCTCATGCACAGGAAAATGCAAATGACAGGAGCCACAGGCTCTGCAGGACAGATTTACAAAGCAAACCACAGGAACAGAGGGTCTTCAGTACATCTGAAAAGATGCTGCTTCTTTCACCCAAGCAAATTAATATTCCTTTTTGTTCAACACATATCCCTGGCCTCTGGAGAAGCATTTCTCCTCCTGCCAAAATATGTTAACACACACCCACACCTATTCACACACTGCATGTAAAAATAAGAGTGATGGTTTGAAGCTGCTATTGTGCTGTATGGATGGAAGTGCGAGTGTGTGCGTGGCTGCATTTACATAGATTTGAACAGCAGGGAAGTAGCATGTAGAGATTTAAATGTGATATTAGGAAGAAATTCTTGACTCTGAGGGTGGTGAGGTGGTGGCACATATTGCCCAGAGAAGCTGTGGATGCCCCACCCCTGAAAGTGCACAAGGCCAGGTTGGATGGGGCTGGGAGCAACCTGGGCTAGTGGAAGGTGTCCCTGCTCACAGTAGGGGAGTGTAACGAGATGATCTTTAAGGTCCCTTCCAACCCAAACCATTCTGTGATTCTGTGTTCCCTATGATTCTGTGTTCTCCATGAGCAGATGAAAAGGTTGTTTACGGAAAGCACCAAACCCTGAACCCAGTGAAGTCATCAACGAGCTTTGATACTTATTTTAGGAACATTCATATTAATCTGTAATTCTTTTATCTGTACTCACTTATCTGTACTAGACATTAGCAAATGTTAGCCACAAAGCCTGCTGCAAGATTCATTTCACCCTGTGCCACCAATTAGCAAATACTGAGTTTGTGCAGTCAAGTATGTGATAAAAGGTGAAAAGAAAAGCAAAGTTTGACATTCTCCTGGCAGCACACCCAGCAGGAACCAGGAGGCACCTCGCTGCACAAGGACCTGACCCTGGCTCCTCATCTCCACCTGTGCCCACAAACCTCCTGCCCTGTTAGTGACAGGACTTGAAAGCAGCTCCATGTCTACAGGGGAGGCAGCAGACCCCACACACTGAGAGCTTCCAGCTTCCTGCACACTTGTATCCAAAGACCTGTTTTTCAGCAAGAATATTCAAATAAGATGAAAATATTTCAGAGGATGAAAAACATCTTAAAACCAAGTGACAGAATATACATCTCGGTTTTTAAAAGTGCCATTTTCCTCCCTCCTTTCCTGGGCCTAAGCCAATTTGGATGCAAGAGGAGATAAGCAGCAACCTGCTGTGATGAGAATTTTGGAGCCTTCAAAGGCAGAAGGGGACAGGCGTGGAGTCCTGTGCTAAGAGGCCGTGCATCCTGGTCCAGAGCGGGCCCTGCCAGCGGCCAGGGAGCCAGGGGTTCCTCCGGAGCAGCCAGGGCAGGTTTATCACGGCTGCTGCTGGGGCATCCCGCTGGATCCACGAGAGGAGGTGCCAGACTGAAGGAGAAGAGCCTCTGGGGTCAGAATGGGATGGATGGCGCTGGTGCTGCCAGGCGTTGGCAACACATCTGGATCAGACAAAGGGAGGGACTTGGCACAACACGGGTCTAATTCCACCTGTTGCAAAGGGGATCGTGGCTGGAGGTCTGAGCACCTCCACAGGGTCCAGGTAGAAATATGGCATGCCCTCTGCTTTTAAGGAATTACTCCTGAAGTTTGGTGGAAAACCAGCCCTGCTGTGGAGCACCAACAGGGATGATGGCACTGGCACGGCCATGGCTCTTTCCCATGTCTGGGGATGCTGAGAGAGGGAGGCAGCATTGCAGGAAGGGGGACAGAGGTGGGAGGCATCATGCAGGAGAGACAAGGATCATAGAATCATGGTTTGGGTTGGAAGGGACCTTAATGATCATGTGACCACGTTGCTCCAAGCCCCATCCAAACTAGTCTTGAACATTTCCAGGGATGGCGCAGCCACAGCTTTCTCTGGGCAATGTGTGCCAGCATCTCACTACCCTCACAGCCAAGAATTCCTTCCTAATATCTAATCTAACCCTGCCCTCTGGCAATTTGAAGCCTTTTCCCCTTGTCCTGCCACTACATAGCCCCATAAAAAGTCCCTCTCTAGGTCTCTTGTAGGCCTGACCTGCTGAGAGTTGAGAAATACACACTTCTCAACTCATTATTTTTTATAATGGTCATATATTTCACAGAGAGCTGAGTCTGAAGCCATAGTTAGATGCATCCATGGGGTTAGAACATGCAATCTCTTCAAGACTATGTTTTCCATCACCTTAAATCCAACTTTAGCAGTGTAAGAAATGTAACTTCAGACACAGAGTGATTTTATTTATGTGGGGAAACATAAGATTATAGAGTTGTAGAAATATTTTCTTTGTTATGTCCTCTATTAAGAGCCTTAATGTGCTAAAATCTCCACAAAATCCTGCACCTCCACATAAAGCAGACATCAAAGATAACGGCTGGCACCGGGGATGAATGGGGGTCTAAGGCTGTGCTCTGCTTTCATTTCTAGGAGCTCAAACAGGAGCAAATTCCAGTGAGACAATGAATCTACAACAATCCAAACCCACGGGCCAACACTACAATAAATGTGTTCTTTCTGAGTTTCAGCTTTCCAGATACCGGTTGGTCAAACTGCAGTGAAGTCAAATTCATTGCCATAACATAATCAAGGCATAATGAACAAAACAAACAAAAATTGGACAGTGTTACCTCTGTTCATTCTAATTACCTAATTTGTAGTGAGCATTTGGTCTGGCACACATATCCCAAAATGAATTCAATACCGAGCGAAATTTGTGGGACCAAAAAGCTGAAGAAAGAAAAGGAGCATAGAAAAAGATGGGATTCTGGCATGGCACAAGGTATCAGGTATCTTCAAAGGATTCAAGGCTGAAGGGGTTTACTTTCACATACTGATTATCACTGAACATTTTGGAGGTTCTTTCCTTAGAGTACAAGCAGAAGATTCTAATGAGAGCAGGAAGAATGACAGATTTCCTCAATCCATGTATTCTGAGGGTCACACTGGCAGTGGAGGGACGGAGCACCAGCAACTAGTCAGGATCCCAAAGCCACTGTGGTGATGTGACAGAAGGACCAGACTCGCTGGAAAGAGCTTGTGACAGAAGTTCAGTAATATTCCATGAATCACATGAGAAAGTAGCATATCCCAAGTTTTTGAGTCTTCAGATGTAGGTTGAATATCTTATAAGATGATAGATCCACTTCCTTATGTATGGGAGACTTCCAAGGCATCCAGGCTGCAAAATCTGCTTCCCCTCAAATGATTTTGGCACTTTTGCTCTCAGAAACATCGGGTTGCCAAAAAAGAAAACGTGGAAAGAATGAACACAACAGCAATCTGGGCTGGGCTCATCTGAAAAGCCTGTCTAAAGGGATGATTGTTTCTTATTTCTGCAGCTGAGATAATCACCTTCCATAAACAGCTCAGCACCAGAACGTAGTCCCTCTTTATTCTCAGCATGTGGGAGAGGTCCTTACATCCTCTGAAGTACCCGTGGAAGAAACACTATTGCTAATCCGAGACCTGTTTGGAATGTTCTACATGTTCTCTTTGGCTGCACCAGGTCAAAAGAGAGGGGCACTACTGGGTTTAATTCTTGATCAGATGACTGATGAAAGCTGAATGTACAACCTGGTGCAGCGGAAGAGACAAACTCTCCAACCCCAACACGCAGCTACTGCCCAAATCCCAGATCTAGGCACTTCTGGGTTACTGGATTATATGAAATGCTTCTTTTAGTATCTGTCTTGTGCTCCAATGCATGAGAGAGCTTATTATATCCATTTATTTTGGTGTCGTGCCTAAGCAGTTGAAACAGAACTCAATATCCTCTGTCAGTATTGTGAATATCTGTTATCATGATAGCAGCTCTCTCTGAAACTTACTCATCTTAGGATTTATTTCTGTTTTTTCCTTGATAATTTCTGAGATATTGAAAACAAAGCTGATCACTGTACGAAGTATTTTTAATAACTTCTTGAGAATACTTCGATTTGCAAAATGAAAACTTGTTCTCTGATATTGTTCATAGCTCTGACAACTCCAACCTGAGCTTCTTGATTATTGGGGCCTTGAAAAAACTTTGCTAATCTCTGTCCACAGAAAGTTTTACATATCATAAAGGCAAATTTATTTAATTGCCATAATACCTACTCTTTGCATTTATCATGCAGTTCTCCTGCTGCTTTTCCCCGAAGTCACTTTAGTCTTTTTTTTTTTTGTATAAAATTCCCTCTCCATCGCAGCTGAAAATGAGACTATTCAGTGAAAGTCAAACCTCACGTCTTTCACTGCTGGGTTTTCCCTGGTCAGATCTGATCAAAGAGAGACTAATTCCTCTTTTAACTCACAGAAAAACACTAGAGTTTCTAGGTAAATATGAACCACTCTGCTTTTACGTTATTTTTTCTCTCACAACAGTGTTTCCTTCTCCATTCCTTCACTAACTAAGATAATAAAGAAAAGATTGAGACTTTACCATGCTTTTAATTGCACTTAATTACCAAAACACTGAAAGTCTCTGTATGTGATAGACCCAACAAACCAAAAAGAGTAAGTTTTTAAATAAGAAAACCCTCAAAAACATTATTCCCAGAGCTGGAGCACTTGGGTACCTCCTGCGTTCCAGCTGCATCAGTGAATGTATTGCTGTGATAATACCAGGGATGAGTGATGACATCCCTGCCTGATGTTAAGCACAACCAAGGGAGCCTTTGTACAAGAGCTGAGACAATGCCCAAACTGTGAGTGAACTTATTCTGCAGATGTGGTCTGACCATACTTGACTGTTCTTCTCATATTACCTCAAATCAGGCTTGAAAATTTAAACAAATGATGCCCTTTTCCTCTCCCCAGATGAAAGGACATTTTAATCCTTTTTGCAGACTTCAACAACTTGACTTTTGTACTGATTTAAATGCAATACAAGGACTGTGTATTTTATATTATTATTTTAGCAACATGCAGAATGAACTCTGTTATGCCTTGTTTCAGGGCTCAGAGTCCAAATTAAGAAATAAAGGGTTTACTTCTAACATTTCTAATGGCAGAGCTGCTAATCCTCTGCACAGAAATGGACAGTGTGTCATGGCCTGAACTGCTGAGCTCTGTGGGGCTCTCAGTGCCATGAGCACACATGGGGTAACTCCACACTGTAAATCACACACTCACTTAGGCTGGAAAACACCTCTAAAATCATCGAGTCTCAGGACACTGCTGGAACATATAGGAAGATGTGCTGCGTGGAAAAAAATGCCCAGAATTCAAAAAATGCTGTCCTTTGATGTGAAACCACCATATTTCTTTAATGCCTGCTGTGAAACAGAAGGAATGTTCACAAACACAGGACACCATCACTGCCTTGTTCACTAAAACAAACCAAAAAAGGAGTAGATTTGCAACACCTGAATTCTCATAAGCTGCTTGAAGCCGGATGGATAATGACACCCTTCATGAATTAGTCAAACTAAGACCGGGGGAAGTCTACAAACCTTTGCACTTAGAGACCGGAGAAGGGCAGGGAAGGGCAGGGACGGGCCGGGAAGGGACGGGAAGGGCAG
>JAWWEU010000011.1:3496704-3507379 GCA_035583155.1 Acropternis orthonyx | reverse complement strand
GAGAAGAGAAGAGAAGAGAAGAGAAGAGAAGAGAAGAGAAGAGAAGAGAAGAGAAGAGAAGAGAAGAGAAGAGAACACACCTTGGAAGAACCTGAAGTGCTTGTCAAGGCTTCCTTACCGATGCAGGTGCGGCTGTCGGCGTGGAGCCGGTATCCCGCCTGGCACTGGCACTGGAAGGAGCCGGGAGTGTTGACACAGCCTTGCTGGCAGCCACCGTTCACCACGGCACACTCATCCACGTCTGGAGAAGGAAGGGAGACGGTGAGCAAGGATTGCAAGGCAGCCCCAGCACAGACATGCCCTGCTTGTCCTGGGTGGCACTGGGCTCGTACATGATGGGCTGGGCTGTTGTTTGTTTGCTTCGCTGTAAACAGAGCAAAGAAAATTGGAATTTTATGGTGTTTTTCCAAGTTCCCGCAGGCTCTGCCTCTGTGGTCTCTGCTTCTGAAACCCTTGTTAATTAGAGTGACTTGTGACACGACTGTTTCCTCGGGGTCAAGAGAAAAATACAGGGAAAGAATTAGGGTTAGATAACACATCTGAGCTTACAGGTACCATGGCTCAAAAACACGGCTGCTGTAAGAATTTGCTGTATGAAGATTTCCTTTTGTATCAGGCCTTTAACCCTATTGGCTCTTGAGGGTACAAGAATGTAAAACTGACATAAATGGACAAGAGCCACACTTTCCATCACTGTTACATTTTCAACCATGGAATGCACAGACAGCTTAAAAAGCAAATTTTAAAAGAATGAATATTTTGTGCCATACTTTATATGATTCTTGTCATAGAATCACAGAACGGCTTGGGTCGGAAGGGACCTTAAAGCTCATAGCGCTCCAACCTCCTTGCCAGGGGCAGGGACACCTTCCACTAGACCAGGTTGCTCCAAGTTCCATCCAGCCTGCCCTTGAACACTGTCAGGAGGGGGGAGAACATTGTCCCTCCGTCTTAGTTGTGTTCATCTGAACTCTCCACAGCATCTTCTCAGATGACCTCCCAGAAAACTGCTGTGAGTTCCTGTTGATACCTTTTCCGAAACTAAGCAGGTATCATTCCATATTTCACATTTTAGAGGATTGCATTCAAATGAAGAGGGAAACAAGCATTAAATCAGCTTGGGAACACTGCTGTGATGTTTCCTCTGAAAATGATGCACAGAGATGGACAAAGGTCAAGAACAGTTTAAGTCAACAGGTGAAGGTCTAAAACAGACCCATAAAACTGAATTTCCAAAAGTACCACATAAGCAGTTTCTGCACCCTTTCAGCAATGCCGAGCTACTGTAAATAGCATTTGACTGGCATGTTGACACCCTTACCTTACAAATCAACCAAGAAGTCACTGGAAATAAAGGGCAATTAGTCCATTCCTTGAGAAAAATTCATGTTTGCCCAGAATTTGCCTGTCCTTTCCTTAGCAGTCCCCAGGGATGGCAACTCCACCTCCCACCCTTTCACCCAGGGGTGATGCTGGTACCAAATTATCCCAAACACGGAAGACATTCTCCACCCAAAGCCAAACCTCCCTCCTACAACAGACATCTAAAAAGAACCCCCTTTCAACACTGAAGCCTTATATTGATTTAATTGCTCTTTACATCATGTTCTGAAATCATCTAATGAGGGGGAACTCCACAAATGCTCCTGTGGGGAAAGGAGCTGGCAATGAAGGGGTTTCCCCCCATATTGCACTTGAGGAATCAGGGGTCTAGCTTTCCTGCCTTTGCTCTGGGTATATCTGCTTTGCATTTAGCTTTCATGCTTTACATATTTTTAAATGCTTTTATGTCTATTCCATTTTAGACAATCTAATAAAAATTAAATGAAAAAGGAAGTTTTAAAGATTATTTGGAAATGCACAACATGCCAGTCCTAAGGAAATGTATTTATAAAGTTACATTTTAATACTTTACATGTGAATTTTCCTCACCTAAAATGAAGTCCTAGTGATGACTGGTGTTTAAATTCAGACCATTTGCTAACATGAGCCACTTTTTGATCCTTCTGCTGTATTTGCTGTTTTATTGGACTATACACTACATACATTTCCTACAGCCTGGAGACATCTGGAATTTCTTTTCTTTTCTTTTTTTTTCTTTTTTTTCCGAACAGAAACTTTGTTTTTTAAAATGTAAACAGTAAACTGAAAATGTTATTCACCTTGCTGAATTCCAAACTGTTAAGAACCAGCTTGCTGACAAATGCCAGGGTGAAATCAAACCCAGGAAACTATTTGTATTGAGTATCAGAGAAATAAAATAAGCAAAAAAGACTCAGAAAAATAGAACAAGGAAGCAGCTGAACTATATAGTTCACCACGTTCTGTATTTATACCTCAATAAACTCAAAGACTGGGAGCTGCAATATATTAATTTTATAGGTTACCATCAGCTGCAGATTTTCTCTCCTATACCAAATGCAGTTTTAAGTTTGGATATTGGCACTTGCAAAGGAGAAAAAATAGTCCAAATAATAAAAACGAGCTGGGAGTTAGTGCTGTTTGTTAGTCTCAATTAAAGAAGTGACTTGGTCCAAAGGGAGCTCTGCACTCAGCAGCTCTTCCTTCAACAGCATTTCCCTCATGCTGGCACATCCCAAAGGGCCATAAAGCAAATATATTGCTAAAAGGCAATAGAATACAATGAAAAACAAAAGATCCTAACACATGTGAGCCAGACCTCCCCCTACCCTGAGACTCCCAGCAGCAACTGGGGGGAGAGCAGAGGCGAGAGCCACAAACCCACAATGCCCCATGAACAGCAAATCTGGTGACAGACGGTCCCTTCCAGCCTCAGCCTCCCTCTGCAAGATCAATATTTTAAGGATTATATGTTGAAAGATTCCTTCACATCCCACAGATAAAATCAAGACAAACGCAAGGCGCAGTCGCCTCTCCGTGTCTCCTCCATCTCAAGGCCAGGAAACAGCTTCGCCCCCAGCTAGAGCAGAAAAATTCCTTAATTATTTAGTCTGGGGTGCAGTCTGCAAAGCAGACACTGATCTAAATGCTGGAACTGCACTTGGAAGTTTGAAAATGCCAAACTCTTGGACTATTATGGTCAAATTGCTGTGGTAGCAAAGGACACATACAGCAGGAAAGCAACAGCTTATGCTGCTGTAGGTACACAAGCAGCCATTTATTTTTCTGCTTGGGAATAGATACAGAAAGGTGAAAGTGTTCTAGAATAATGAATGCATAAAACTATTTTAAAGCATTCTAGAAACGTAAAGTCATCTTATTCCAATTCTAGAATATTATGGTATTATAGAAGATTGTATCTGGATCTGTGATTAAATTTGGATTAGTTTCCACTGCAGATCAAACTGAAACACCTACGTGCTTGACTTTCTATAGTTCCAAATTAGGATGCTTATCTGAATAACCTGAATTTCAAGCCACTTATGGCTTGCTTATCACAAGTCAGACTGTGATGGAAGCAACTGAATTCCCACAAAACAGAGGGAGAGCAATCCACGGAGACAAGAGGGGAAAGGAGAACCGCGTGCTGTCCTCAAGGACAAGGGGACTGTGCTGCTGGGTGACCAAAGCAGAGGTGCCATGTGGAAATTCTCCTGCCATTGGAAGATTTCAGTAGAGATGCATTATAGTGGGATTCTCCACTGAAGGTATCCCTGTGTCCCTGTTTACTCACTTTTCATCGGGAACAGGCAGGAATAATCTGATGCTCAATACAAGCCAACAGTCTATGTGTTTCCAAGATGTAAAGGATTTTAGCCGTCACAACATGCATCTTTTGGAGCACTTCATGCCTCTGAGGTCTGTGCCTTTGGACTGACCTTTCCTCCATCCCCTCACAAGGTGCATCTCAAGTTCCAGACTCAGTAAAAGAGGATGCAGTGTACAAATGCCCAGCTGGCCACCAGCACTGTGCCCTTTCCAAGGGCAGATCCTACTGATGAAGTCACACGCTGTGACTGCCTCCACACCCCTGACTGAGGGCCCTGCTGATCTTCAAGGAGATTTGTCCCTAACTGATTTGAGGAGCCACACTGGGAACAGTCCCGTTTTCTCTGCCCAATGCAGAGCTGTGTGATTGCTTGGTTGGAATTCAGGGTCATCACATCCGTGGTTTTTGTCACATCATTACTAAAACGTTAGCAACAGATATGATCAATCAGTTCCTCAAAAATGCACTGACAGTGCTGTTAAACACTGATGAGTACTGAACCTGAAATCATGGGGTTTATAAAGGAAAAGAAAAAGCAAGATGCTGCCAGATCAATTCCATAGCTAACAAATAGATTTGCTTTTTAAGCCACTAAGAAATGTAAACAACATACAGAACTAAATCCCCAAAGAAGAAAAAAGACTGTTCTGATGGCAGCAGGACTGAGATTTTTCATTATCCTCTCCATTTTTATGATATTTCCTCTTTTTACTGACCATGCTGTGCAAGACACAGTTGTGAGAGAGTGGCCTATTTGTCAGCTCCCAGTTTTTAAGTTCTCCACTTGGAACGGCCCAGCAGCACTTGCAGGTCAAGAGCAGGCGGCAGCCACTGCTCCCCCAGCTCTGAAGGGAGGAGAGCTGGTGCTGCCAAAGGCCCTCAAACCAAAACATCCTTAAAGCCACACATGAACACCTGAAGGAAAACATTTTGAGAATCCTGAATGGATGGAAATACAGATGATGTGCCAAGGGTATGCCGGGGATGGCATTCACACTGAGGACACTGCCAAGAGCAACATGTGAGGTCCAAGTGGGCACAGGGTGGGTGACAGCAAGGTTTACCTCTCCAGGAGCTTTACCGAGCCAGTGGCACTTCTTCAGGGTGACAGATGAACAGGGTTTCTCTCCCTTGGCTATAAAAACATGCACAGAATAAGAACTGCTCAAAGCCAGTATTTTCTGACAGATAAGCAGATTAAAAATTTCCTCTTCCCGGCGCCCAGGCACTGATGGAGAAAGAAACCAGAACTGGACAGCACCACCCTCATCACTGAGATTAGATATAAGGAAAAATTTCCTCCTGGAAAGGGTTGTAAGGCATTGGAACAGGCTGCCTGGGGCAGGGGTGGAGTCACCATCCCTGGAAGTGTGGATATGACATGTGAGGAAATGGTTTAGTGGTGAACACGGTGGTGATGCTGGGCTGACAGTTGGGCTTGATCTTAAAGGTGTTTTCCAACCTTAACAATTCTATGATTTCAGGCTGATTTATTTATTAGTTTTTGGCAAAAACTCTTTACTTTGGCAAGCAAACAACAACATGGAGATGCAGGAACCAAATAGTTTTGAGCATCACCCACCTCACAGACCCGGAGATCTCATACGGACGCAAAGATTTCTGCCCAGCTGGGGGCTGATGGAAGAACCCTGTCTGGGTTCCTGCTGGCACTGCCACCTGCACACAGGGAGCCAGACCACCACAGTGCCATCGGATCTGGCCCAAATGACTTTCACAGAAGCACAAATACACTCTTTTTAGCAGAAACCCTAAGAAACAGTGCATAATACTGGAATGAATGACGCACACAGGTTTCCGTTTCCCAGCCACCACAATCCCCCAGCTCGCTGCAGAGAGGATGTGACCAGCAAAAGTGGGGAAACACAAAACCCTGCTTGTACTGACTTAGAGGACAGTTTATGCTGGTGGTTTTAAAGTCAGATTATAATTAAAAATAAATATAGCAATTCTTTATTTAAAAAAATAATGACCAGAAAGACAAAGCATGGTCTAATCTTTTGTAACATTATTCTAAAATTCAGTAAAATTGGGGTTTGTCTCCTCTTTACCCAGGGAGCTCTGAGGGTTGTTGGTCCTCACACAACGTTGTGGGATCAGTCAGTTATGATGGGGGCAGAGGAAGAGGGAACATTCGATCTTAAGCAAAGAACCACAATGCGAAATCTTAAGTGGCTCTATTTTGGATTATCATAAGTGAATAAACTGTTCAACTTGAACATTCATTTGGAAATAAGTTCCAAGAATCTGGCTTACCCCTCCCTTGCCCTGACCAGCTCCCCCATCTCTTCAGCTGCAGATCATTTAGTACATCTGACATGAAAACTCTCATTGTTTGCTATTTAACACAGTATTTAAAATCAACAAAGACGCATGACAGTGCTTTCCCTTCTGTTATTTGTAACTACACTGTGACTACTCTCTTCTGTATATTCCAAAGGATGTTTAAACCTCACCAAGTGAAAATATCATATGGTCTTTCCCTTCTAATTTACATGGTGTATTTTCCACATTAATTGAGTGTGTCTCTAAATTAAATAATCTATGTATTTAAGGGAAGGAAGGAAAGCATGTTTGGTTCCCAGCCATTCTTAAGTTGATCACAAAAGTAAGAAATCATGCTATAAAAGTAAAACTGAAAATAAGACCCTGCTACTGCTATAAGTAGGTAAATTTATAACAGATTCAACTTACAGCTTCCTTCAAATCACAGTCTCTCAAGTCTCAAGCTTAAAAATGTCCATAATTCGACAACCAGTGTGAATCCCCTCACATATGCACTCACTATGAAGCAGGACATAACTTGCTCTTACAGCAGAAGTTTTTTAAAGCATCACTCCTGCTTTACTAACACTAACGTGGTTTTCAGGGTTTGCAACTTTGTTTGGAGGAGGTTTGAAACTCCTGGTGCTAGAAAAATATTTGTCCATCTTTTCCACAATGAAGGAAGTTTGACATTGGCATTGACTCTAGGAAGGAAAATACAAGTTTAAAGCCCTGTCAAAAATAAAGCCTAAAATTAGAAAGAAAAAAAAAGTTTATATTAACAGAAAACATATTTCTTTTTCATTGAACCAAAATGAGCAGCAAAGATTGAGAAGAGCAGTTTTAGATGGCTGGGAGATTTTAAATTGCAAACCCCTTAGCGCAGGGCTATTTTCACGCTTCACAAACCCCCACAAATATGCTACAAGCTCTTTTGAGTGGTCTGCTAGAAGCTGGTGTTAAAACACCTCCATGAAACAGCTTTCAGCACAGATAAATGTGCTCCTGCAGAGCCAGCTGGGTCATTTTGAACTGTTAGTGCTCCCAGGCTTTTATTTTTGCTCCTCAGCTCTTTGCTCTGCCCTTTCCTGGCCCCTCTGATGGATTAGACGAGCACCCCTTGCCCGCTCTGGTTCCAAGCCAGGTTACCCCACTCACTGAGCTCACTCACATTCCTGTAAGCCACCAGTGTCCAAGGCAAGGCTGCCACAGCAGAATTAATTCATGGAATGGCTTCAGCAAACTGCACCAGGAACAGCACATCAGGTCTGGTAAGGGGCTGGTTAAAAGGACTGGTTAACGATTCCTTACCCAGTTTAGCCTCCCCAGTGAAGGAGGACCCTTGGTAGAGCAGTCAGTTTGCTAGTACAGTTCTGCCCCAGGACTAAGGACAAGGCAGCTTTAACCAGCACCCATTTGGCAGGACTGTTCCATTAGCCACGCACAGAAATAGGCTTTTCACGTTACCTGATTATTTGCCTTCCCCTGAAAATGGGGAAAGGAAATAATGCCATTTAATAAGCAAAGATTTTTGTACCAGCTTCACTGCCTTTCAGTCTGTTGCCTTCCTTCAGACCTGCCTGGAGATTCAGTCACATCACAGAGGAGAATCTTCTGCCCTGCAGCTGGCACCTTGCCTTAGACTTCAGATGTTTTTCCAGGTAGTTTCAAGGATTTCTAGCCATGCCTAGGTCAGGTTTCCCTTCTGTCTCCTCTGCTTTCTCTCTCCTTACACAGAGAACACCAAAGGACAGAGACCACGGTGCTGTGAAATGCTGAACAGCACAGACATTGACGGGACTGTGTCTGTGTGAGATAATAAATATTTATGTCCAGATCTGAAGGGAGACGCATCTCCTGGTGCCTGTTTTCAAGGAGGGAGGAGGACAGAGGCATTTCAGAGGCATGGCACTTTTGGCAGATCCATGGAGCAGCTGTGTAGGAGTGGCAGGAGCTGCCCAACAACCTGCTTTTTGGGATAAGACTTCTATGAACACTGAAAGGGACAATCCACCCCATCAAGTCTAAAAGACCTCGATTTCCATTCCTGATCTTGGAGAATAAATAGATAAAACTGCTGTGAGATGTCACTCAACTCTGTTAGTGGGGGCCACAGGTGATATGAAAGAACAACACTGAGTTGCCAAAGACCCTGGTAATTTGAATTCATTGTCGGATTGGGGGAGAAACATATCAGGGAAAAAGATGCTCTGAGAATTTTTCCTTTTTTTAATATTGCTTTCATGTGAAGATGGGCACAAGGCAACCATTGAAAGTGGTGACTTGGTCCTCTCCAGTGCCTGGATCCCTCCACCACAGTTCCTTTCTCAGACGTCCTCCAGGAGACCTCCTGGACAGAGTGATGTGAAAAGAGAAAATTGGCCAATATTTGTACTGCCCATTTCTGCTTACTTTCAATGCCTGACATGCCATTGTCTCCTGAGATATTTAACAGTGGTTGAGCTCAATAAACATCCAAGAGCTCCTCATCCACAACTCTATATTCAAACCATGTGTTGCAGTTGAAAACCCTGAAGATTATAATTAGTCCTGTCCATTCAATTTAAACAAAGTCAAGAAGGAAAACTATTTCAAATTCAATAAGCAGGCCATTTTAAAGTGTAGACACTGTGGAGGACAAGCTTAACAACTTAATTGACAGGTAAAGCTTCATTTCTAATCCTCATTTTGATATCATCTGTAGCCTCAGGAGTCAAAACACATCACTGCTTAGTCCTCAAAATATGCAGAGAAAATGAAAATGTCAGCTGAATGAAAAAAAGGAGAAGCATCTGTTTGATAGCTGTGTAAGCCTATGATATGTAAACTGCTTTGGAGTCAAGCAGCCCTAATTAGAGTTTCAAGGCATTCTTCATTAAATACGCACACAGACACACGCATATATATATGTGTAAGTTTTAAGCAATTACTGAGACCAGATAATTTGCAAGAAAACCAGGATACAGAATAAAAGTAAGGAACGCGATAATTTCATGGACAGACCTCAGACAACACTGTGATGTTTTCACACAGCTGTGAAGAAATACATTTTTCCACCTTTTCACAAAGCAGTTCTGTACATTTGTCTCCACTCTTAGTCTTCAAAGCAAAAAAAAAGTGATCCATTTTGGGATCTGAGCGTAGCACACAGCATCTCAGCAAAGCCAAAGAGGAAGAGGGATAGGGTTACCAGCCTCCACAGTGGGGTTATACCAATAGATATTTTGGCAACTGCACCCCCTTGACGACTCCAGCTCCCATCAATACGCAACCCACACAGATGGACATGAACTCTCAGTGCAGGACTGGTGCCAGGATAAGTGAATGACCACCTGACATAACAAGGGAGTACAAGCTGAAGAACAACAATCCAGTTAAATGCCTAACTTCACCTCTTACAAAATGTTTATATACTGAAAAAACCCAGCTTCATTAATTTCACTGTCTCCTGTAGAAAAGAAGAGAATGTACCCACTGTAAACAGGGAAGTCAGAAGGGGATGAAAGACAATAAAAAAATTTTATGTAATTTCTGCTTAGGAGCAAGGCTCTGAGATCACCAGCAGCAGCAGCTACTGCAATGCTCCCACAAGATTTTTTGATGGGTGGCAGAAGAGCTAAGGGGAAATTTGTTATGGGGGCCATCAATTTTTAAATACAGCTCCTCAGCACAATCCAGTTGGGCCGTGCTGGGAGGCAGGAGGGTGGCAAAGGAGGAAAGGATCTCTATGTGGAGATGTACTTAACAAGCGATGGCACAACACGGCCCAGACTCCTCGCGTGGACTCCGATCTGAGCCGCATTAAGGAGCTTCACATGTTGGGCCATCAGCGTCTTCTCCCGGCAGGACGTGGCAGTTTGAAAGAGCAGTTATGGAATAAAAAGAGAGGAATGTCTGATCTGATGGGAACACCTGGTTTTTGCCAGCAGCAATATTAATGAACTCTTGCTGAGCTCTGCGAGTGTCTCTGCCCCAACAGAATGCAGAGAAATGTGTTTGCCACACACAGTACGTAAGAGATGCACAAGGAAATTCTAATCATGCAAACACCCTCATAATCTGATGTTTCCAGCTTACAGTACATATGCTGTGCTGGTTGGGGATACGGATGTCATTTGTGACAAGGCTCTGCAGGACTAGGAGAACAGGGAAGGGCACACACATCGTTCAGCCACCAAGCTCCATCTCTGCCACTCTAAACTAGAGGCCACAGCACAACCTCCTCTGTCTCTGTAACAGCTGGCTCCTGGTATTGCAGCCATTCCCCCACGTGGTGCCCCTTCAGATGCCACCACAAGTGTCAAACCCCCCACTGGAGCCATCCCAGCTCCAGGACAATCTGTAAGATAAATTGCCAGTGAACAAAAGCCAGCATTTTACAGAGATTTTCCTGCTCTGCTTCCTGAGGACAAACATCACATGTGACTCCGTGGAGATTCAACCACAAGAAGAGAGAAGTGGCCCTAACACATCCAAAACCTGCCCATGCCAGCTTCCAGAGCCGTATCCTAATCACAGAACCACAGAATGGTTTGGCTTGGAAGGGAGCTTGAAGATCAAACAGTTTTAAGCTCCCTGCCATGGGCAGGGACACCTCCCACCAGCCCAGGTTGCTCCAAGCCCGGTCCAACCTGCCCTTGGACACTTCCAGGGATGGGGCAGCCACAGCTTCTCTGGGCACCCTGTGCCAGGGCCTGCCCA
>JAWWEU010000011.1:3470197-3496604 GCA_035583155.1 Acropternis orthonyx | reverse complement strand
GGGGCAGCCACAGCTTCTCTGGGTAACCTGTGCCAGGGCCTGCCCACCCTCACAGGGAAGGATTTCTTCCCAATATCTAATCTGAACCTGCTCTCTGGCAGTGGGAAGCCACTGCCCTCTGTCTTATCACTTGCCCAAAGTCTCCCTCCAGCTCTCCTGTAGTCCCTGAAAGGGAAGTAAGACCTCCCTGGAGTCTTTGCTTCTCCAGGCTGAACCACCCCAGCTCTCTCAGCCTGTCTTTGTAGGAACAATGTCACCTCCCACAGAAGAATTCATTTTACTTGCTTTTCCCCCCTCTTCCTGAGATTAAAAATCACATCAAATTAATCAGTTGATTGCTCCATTTTTATTACTTGTTTTTGAACTCCTTGGCTGACACTGAATCTCTTTTGGGATAAGAACTGCTAACAAGGTTCTCAGGTGGGTCTTTCCCATATGTGGTATGCAACAACAGCAGGTTTACTTCAAGTTGGTCTTCTAATATATCCCAGCTAAAGCCCTCAGGTACTCCTGTAATTGAAGTTTGAGTAATCCAATATGATGCTGATCAAACTACTGATCTTTTAATAACAGAGTGTAGCTCTCCCAGCAGTTGCTATCTCACTGACAGTCATGTCTGGATCGCTTCCTTTGGGCCAAGGCTTTGAACAGAGAAGCTGACAGATTTCTGTTTGCTTTAGATTTTATCACAAATTGTTTTAAAGCTTTTTAAAGACATATCAGATGGCTCGCAAAATCCACAGGCATTTCAATAAAAAAAAAGGGGGAAAAAGGAGTTCTATTAGCTGTCCTGGTGAAGATCAGTATTAAATGCTTCAGAAGAGGAACATAAACACCACTTGGGGGCTGTGCTCCTTCCCAGCTCTGTATCTGTCACTAGTTCTTCTCTACGGAGCCTGTAGGCAAAGCCACAGAAAAAGCAGTAGTTACCTGCACAATGATCTCCACTGAGAGGCAAATGTGCACATTTTTCCTCTCATAATTTCCATTTAAAGTACGACTTTAAGGTTTCTGAGCCTCGTCTCTCTACGCAAGAATAATTCAGCTGCAATTTACACTTTTGATGTGCTCAGAATGAACCCCAAGATGACTCATGTGATGTTTATAAGATGCTTATATTTGCTGGTAAATACCTTGCTACAAACAAGCTGTAATTTAAGTATTCAAAAGTCTTGCTTCTGCATAAAATTACTACTAACCATAATTTTGGAGACTGTGACCAGAGCTTCAATTTCAGGCTTGCAACACTCTTCCCACATAATGATTCTCAAAAGTATGAGTGGATTTTCTTCTCTGACAATGGCAATCATTGTATCTCTGTAATTGCAGAAAAGATTACCTGGCTTTTAATTCACATTAGTCAGCTCCAACAATACTGTGCTTCTTTCCTTTCCTTTAGAATAAACTAATTATCATCAATCAGCCCAGGGGAATGTTACCATTCTCCATAACCTGCCCTTCAGAGGTAGTCATAAATGCTAGAAACTAGCTAATATAAACTAATTAGAGCCCTAGAAATATCTCAAAACATATTTGCACTGCAGTCTATCATTTTTGTCACCTTATTTCTAAATATTGTATTTTACCTGGACAACAATAGTCTTTTTGTATAGTTATATAGTGCTTTTCATCTAACTATTCAAAGCTTCTGCCTTAATTAAAGGCACCAAATCCTTGAGGAGTGCGGCAAATACTACAATATTTCTGAACCTTCAATGTTTGCATTGTCAGAAGCTGATCAATACAGCTTTATCCATGGAGTAGTTTGGACCAAGAAAACTTTTCAGGACAGTTTTTTCACTCGTGCCCAACTTTCTGCACCAACTCACAGCTGGGAGTGAAACCACGGGAGGGGCGACTGTTGCTGTCCCTGTCCAAAGATAACGGCAAGTTACAGCTCCCGCTTCGTATTTCCTTCCAGTTGGTAGAGCTCATGTGAGGCTTTTGAGCTCCCAGAGGAAGACAAGGGAGCTGGAAGCCTTGGGAAGCAGCCCATGTGCCGAGTCTATAATCAGCTGTGACGCACGGGGAGCTTCAAGCGCCATCTGGACGGGACCAGCAGACGCTCCAGAGACGGGACTCTGCATTTGTTGTTACCTGTGACATCTAGAAACAAGTTTTCCCTTTCAGTCCCTGTCAGATCAGTGATCAATAATTCATCTGATAACTGAAATGCAGGAAAAGGTGCCAGTTTCCTGGGGGGTATGAATAATGCTGTGCTTTTTAAAAGGCACTCTGCCTTGGAACGCAGCAGAAGATGTGCTGCAGGAAACGTATGACACGGTGACAAGCTGCACTACACCCAACCCCGTGTAATCCTGACATAACCTCAACGTTAAACTGCCAGTTCCATGGTTTGTTTATGCAAAAGGCTGCTATTAAAACGTTGCAGTTGAATTAAGCACTCAAAGAGAAAAATCCAGGCACGAAAAAACAAGCTCCATGGAAATAGCTTTGTTTTTTTCCCCCCACGGAAAAAAAGAGATTTACCAAGATTATCTTGAAATAACCATTGAAATGTAAGCGGTCCCAGCCTGCCCCAAGAGTCAAGGCTGCAAATACAGGTAGGACTCCTTCAACTGTTGCTTTGGATCCTCGGATTAGGATAATTCTCTTGACATCCAACTGGCGTGCTTAAAACTTCTACTTAAAAAGTGACTGAAAACTGACTGTGCCTGTTCTCAGCTCCAATCGATAAAAACACGTATCCAGGATAAACGAGCTCAGCCTTCAGTGGCAACACTCACTTTGGAGGGAGCTGTCATAACTGTGAGCTTGTCTACCCCGAGGGAGAGCACATGTGAGAAACTGGGTGGTTCAGCTACAGCCGCCTTTGTTCGGCGTGTGAGAGGAGTGGGGAGACTTTAGCAACAGTCGGGCACAAACCAGGAAAAACACGAAACAAGGGCAACTAATATTCAACTATAAATCAATTATCAGAGCATCATACGCTCTTCTCGGCCAAGATCGACATAAATGCCCTAAGCCAGGTTGGAAGTGTCTGTTCTGGCCCTTCCCTGTATGGAGAGAAGCAGCTCAAACACAAAATACCGGGATTGCTGAATTTATATTGATAAGATTGAAAGGGTTTGTGTGTCCCCAGCGTGTAACTGAGTGCATTAGGCCGGGGAGGGCTCCCAAAAAGCAAGGGGACTGTCCAGACCGAGCCAAGGCATTTGCTGTGCTGACAGCCACTGCCAGGCTGGAAGGAGCCCCTGGAATGCTGCTCTGCTTCCTGCCTGCTCAGGCTTGCCATGAATCAGGATTCAGGCAATTCATTTAAAAAGTCCAATAACCTGCAGTCAATGTTACCTTTACTATGAATCTGTTGTCATTTTTACTACTTATTTTGAGCGTATTTTCTGCCATAGAATGGCCAGGAACAGACAAATGCAGACAGATGACACTATTTGCCTAGGAGAGTGTTACAGCTTCACGCAGATATTGATCCCAGCCGGATCCGAGCTGGCTCCAGCATGGCATGGGAGAGCGTAAGGGTGGTCAGAGGAACAACCTCCAGCCACCATTTCTTCTGAAAGGCCAGAAACAAATGCTTAAAAATGAGAATTTCAAAGGAATTCTACCCAGGAGTAGAAATACACTTATACTCCCAGTGGTTTGCAAATGTAGCTGTGAACGTCTCCAGCAGTTTCTGCCCGGAGCTTTTCCGCAGCCATGCACAAACACCACACGGTTCTCCTGCCTAAATCCAACAGTCGCCAGAAAACCACAAAACTCTGAGTGCATAATAGTGTTTATAATTCTCAATTAATCTTTAGGCTTAGTTAATACGGTTCCCTTTATAAGCGAAGGAGGGAAACCCTTCTTTTTCCATTCTCAGCTGGGATCTGAAATCAAAAGTGGTAATTATGCTTTTGACTTGTGGCTAAAAATACTGACTTCACAGGTAGGAGCAGCCATAAATAAACAGTATTTAAATGTGAAAACAGATACTGTTCCTTGTTGAATTCAAGTATCAGACATTTACCAGTATTCTGGATGTACAAACTAATGGAGAAGAAAAAGTTTATTCTTCATCCCCTGGCAGTGCTGCACAATTGCTTTATATTTTGAAAATTAAATACTTGGAGTTTTCTGATTGAGGTCTAAAAGCTCAAGCTGGAGTCCCAGGATACCTGAGAGCAACCAACAAACATGTTGGAAAAATCAGAAATCAGGTTTTACCTTCTTTCCTCTCAGAAGTCTTTTTCTTTTGCCTGTTCTTTTAATCTTCCTTTTAGAACTGCTGTAAAAGTCCAATCCACTGATATACCTTCGTTATCAAGATTGTTCACCCGGGGCCTGTCAAGGTCATGAGACGCAGTTGTGTGTTCCCCTAACTCTGAAGGAGACATTAGGTGGGTACAATGATTCAATTACAAATAATTAGATAATTTTGGTAAGATTCCTGCAACTGGATTTATTTCCTTTTCTCAAGGCAAGGTCTTGAAATAACAAAAGACAAAGAAGCCAAGGTGGCTACACCTCATCTAGAGGTGCCTTCAACTGACTGCCCTGAGCTGAGCTCATGTAACATGGTACTTGTTGCACCTGTAATAAGAGCTGATATATTTTTCCCTTCTGTAAAATACGTTTTCCTTATTCTCCTTCTGTGTCCCTGGAAATAACCCCCTCTGTGTCACAGCATGCCAACACTATGTGTTGAGTCAAATGCAGCTTTCAGGGATAAAATGATGCAACGCATCCTGAATTCCTCCAGTGGACTAATTTCTCCTGTTGTAATAAAAATTAAATAAATGAATTAAAAATGCCTAGAGGTGCATGGTGTTGTGTCCTTCAGGTTTTATCACAGGACATGGCAGAAGCCTGTACATTGATTTGTTGGGCAAAGAAAACAGTCCAAATGCAGATTTAAAGTTTGTTCTCTTCAACAAAACCAGAATTCGATGATAATAAGTTGCATCTCAAACCTTACCGACTTAATAAACGCAGGGGCCACTGTAACAAACATTTCCTTGCTCTCAGACAAGTCCCTCAGCATTCCTTTCAGCCTGGCTATTAACTCCTCTGAGGCAGCAGTGTTTGGAGAGTTCCCATCCATCCCGGGATGAGGCTCCAGCAGTGACACCGCTGCCTCTCCCATTACTGGCCTAACCAGCAGTGGCCCTGCAAAGTCACACTCTGGCTCCGGAGGCAGCTGCTCCCAAAGTGCCTCTGGCAAAGGTCAGGAAATCTGCCAGGGCTCCGAGGTTTGGCCCAAACCCCCAGGGATGGGGTTCCTGTGAATGCAATATCAGTCTAATCAGTAAAATGGAAGCTTCTTTCCATCAACAGTTCATCACAGGACTTCACTTGTCTCTAAGTTCCTTCAGTTGCCCTGGCAGATGAGAGCACAGGAATATAAGTAAGAAACGACAGTTTACCAAAGCAGGTTAACATAAGGTCATGACCTTTTTCCTAGTTGACTTCTGCAGCTTATTCATGTGTGAAAACACACTTTTGTAGCTGTAGCCTCAGCATCCCTTACAGATCTGGACTTGTGCCAACAACTGAGCTTTAAAATAACCATTTAAAATGGTATTTATGTTCAGAAAATACCAGTTCTGCCTTTTGTGATGCTCAAGTAGAACTGTTTTGCATTAGAATAAAATGTTAAATATCTATACATTTCACATCATAGCTCCCTGCCATAGGCTGTCAGCGGTACCTCTGCTTAACAAACACGAAGGTATTGCTCACACACATTTCCACTCCCTTCCTCAGACCATGTTACAGCTTTTTGAGCAAATCCACCCACAGCCCCTCCCCAGAAATGCCCCTGAAACATCACACGCTGCTGTGGCTCCACAGGGCACAGCATCAGGCCATCAGTCATACACTGGTAAATGTCAAATATTAATTTGTCATATTATTTGTGCAGTGATTTAAATCCAAATCCCTTCTCATCACTCATTTCCATCAGACACATGAGGAGCGGGAGGCAAGCAGGAGCTCTCTGTCACAATCTGTAATGCCTGCACCAGTAGCTGCCAGGAAATATTTCTCTGTCAGAGAAGCAAACTGAAGTTCTGAGCATGAAGGCTGGAGAGTGAAAGCTGCAGTACAACATGGACATAATTAGTTTTGAAAGGCTAATCAGGTCACAGCTCTGGCTGGCATTTCTACAGAGACACTCGTGCCTTCACCTCAGCACAGCCTCTTGCCATAAGTGTCCCTCACACACCCCATAGCTCTGAGTGTTATATCCTGCCATAAGAGCCCCCAAATATTTAGGAGAGAGCCCTCATCCCTCAGCAGGAGCACGGACCCCAAAGTGTGGCGTGTCCCAGGCTCCCCTTCCCCACGTGGTTCCAACCAGCCACAAAGCCACCTGAGGAAGGGAAGGTTTAGTCAATGCTGAGAGCAATAACTACTTTAAGATTATCTCACTAATTATATGCTGTTGTCTTCTGCATATTTATGGAGCCTTGTGTCTTGCACACACCTTTGACACACTGGAAGGTGATGTTGAGCATCCTCAGCTCATTCTAGCTGTGAAATTAGGCCTTTGGGTCTCCAAAAAAATTGTTCACCAACCCCCAGCAGTGATTGATCAAACCAGCAGTACACTTCATTATATTGCTGGATTCCCTTCCTTAGCATTAAACAGCTACAAATGGCTAAAAAATATTTAAAAAAACCCAGCAGTTATTTCCTGACAACATCCTTCCCTTTTGTCAGAGGGATGCTCTATTCTGTTTCTGAAAAACACAATCAATCTTCCACTAATAATGACTCACTAAATAAAATCTCTGCTACTTCCATGCTGCTTTTCTAACAATGCACCTTATTTGTACCTTGGCTTTTAAAAAAAATCTCGCACACCAATCGATCACTTCAGTCACCAGTGAAATAAAACCAACCATGAGACAAATAATGGGAGCAGAACAATAGTGCCCATCTATTTAACACTCAAGTTTAGACTGAGGGGTAACATAAAGCACAATGATGCTATAAAGGCAGGAAGAATGCAACAAGCCAGAACAACAATAACCTTTATTCCTCCAAAAACTCTGGTTAACCTGAATGAGAAGCTGTTTTACTCCCATCTGCAAAATGACTCCTCAGAGCAATGCAGAGGTATCAATAAAACACCAATTCAGTGGCACGTCCTGAAAGACCTTCCAGCAGCACAGGCAGTTTTGTCTGGAAGCTCGCTTTTCCCTCCTGGAGTAATCTACCACTAAGTTGCTCATACTGTAACATCTGATGGCCAGAAGTTGGCCAAAGTTGGCCTTTTTGCAGGTCAGAACAGCCACGTGCTCCTTGCCATTATCACCCCTGCAAAAGTTCAGGTGTATTTAGTGTCACCACTGCGTTCACTTTGTTCTGTGACTTGAGCCTTTCCAGTTCATTGCATGTTTCCATTTTTACCTGAAGATTTCAAAAACATGACTTCAAAACAGCTAATAACATATTCTCCTGCAATTCCTGCTCAGATAAAATATAGTACAAGAATCAAATACCTTAAGCTCTGTTTGAGTTTTTAAAGAACGTCAAAATCCTAGAATCCAAAGTATGATTTAAGAGAAGAACTATGCAGTGGAACATTACTTAACTAACTATTTTAAAGGAAAAAGGAGTCTCGCATGCCAAGAAAATTAGGAGTACAACGAGCAGGACTCCTGTTTTCAAAAAACGTGGGATTTGAACAACTTTTATGAAGATCTGAAAGCACTAAGTAGTCATCAAAATATAGACCTGTACACTGGTTCACGGGCACATTACCACTCAGTCCCCAAAGCAGGTAAGAGAAGGCTGAGGTGAAGCAGCAGGAATCTGGGAATCATGCACCATATTCCTGGGCTGAACCTTCAAGAGGACAAACTGAAACCAGAGAGGACCATAATGAAATGCTTCGACCAAAATAAAACAATCCTCTACAGCTTGTTTAAACTCTCCAGGTGGATCTCAACTGATAGGTTGCCATAGAAAATAATTCTATCATCTTTTAGTGAAAAAAGGAGTGCAGCCAAAACAATTATGAAGTTAGGATAAAGCATATGACAGGCAAGAATACAGTGCTTTGTACAAACCTTATAAAGGAGTTGGGCAATGGAAAAAGGAAATCCTGGAAGAAACCAATTTGTGAGACCCTCTGCAACAGGAAAAGCCAGAGAAGACAGTTTCTCGTGAGAAGATGGTAACACAGTTCATGAAAACCTACCCTGAGATAATAAAATAGCATCAACACTGCTGTTCCTGCAGCAATGAGGTGCCATGGAGGGTGGAACCCAGGCACAGGGCAGAGCACACGGGATCATACGGCAGCACACACACATTACCTGTGCCGGGGGAGAGCTCGGGAGGAAGGAACTGCTCTGGCCTGCAAACCAGCACCCCTTGGGTACCTGAAACCCGACCTCCTCTGCCCTTTGCAGCATCTGATGATGCACAAAATGTAGTGATAAAATGTCAACACATCAGTTGGGCTTGATTGCACCCACTCTGTTTACCAGTGGCCCTTTAAGAAGCCTGACCATAACTCGTTCTGTGGTCTAACGCATGCTGACGTGATGTTCTGCTTCTGCACAAAGTCAAGCTTTTGAATAAGAACAAATTTTACCCTATAATGCACTAACTAGACTTATATTTCCCTTAGGAAAAAGACAAATGGGTTTACATAGCATGTGGTTTTAAATCCTTTTTTATTCAGCTAATCTCTAACTGTGGAACTGTGATTGAAATGTGAAATGTTTGTGTATTTTCTGATAAGAGCCATTTTGCTTTCGAGGCAGATGGAATATTATCAAACATACACAGTTTATCCAAGTTTTTAAATTGATAATGGAAATCCCATAATCAGAACATGGCACAGCCAATCCAGGTTAAGTGATAACATTTTTTCAACAAAATAAAACAAAACCCCAACCCTTTGAAGTGTTCTTACGGCTACATCTTCATAATCCAGACATGAGAAGATCCGCACTCTGGACAACTCCGAGCATACGCTCTTCGGCTGGCGCCACATAAACGCCAGCATCTCCTTCCCCTTTCCCATGTCTCCTCTGATGCCTTAAGAGCAGTGAGACACAGCACAAAACATTACCTCCACATGATTTTCCATCTTCCTCCAGTTTCTGGCCAGCTGGACACTTGCAGTGGTAGCTGCCGATGGTGTTGCAGCACTGGCCCTGGCAGCCCCCGTTCTCCGCGGTGCACTCGTTGACATCTGCCAGAAGGAAGCACACGGCAGTCAGTAAGGAGTGGGCACTGACCACACTTCCTGGGGATTTGAGGACCATGGTGAGTAATTCCAATGTGACAAAGGGAGAAGGTTACTGGGATGTACAGATCCTCCTACAGGACCCCGAAGCACCGCCAGGAGCAGTGACTCTCAGATATGTTGCTGAGCCCCCCGGATCGACCAGGTTGCACCAGGGTAAGTTCAGATTGGATATTAGGAAAAATTTCTTCATGCCTGCCCAGGGAAGTGGTGTAATGACCACCCTGGAGGGATTTAAAAGACAGGTATAGAATCATCGCAGTTGGAAAACAACTCTAGGATTGTTGACCCCAACCATTAGCAGATGTGGCACTTGGGGACACGGTTTACCGGTGTTGGGAGAACAGTTGGACTCTTAACGGCCTTTTTAACCTGAACAATTCTCTGGTTCTAAGAGTTTCAAGGGTGGGATTTTCCTCCCCCCCTTCTGCACAAGCTGAATTCAGACGCCGACTGCCAGTTCTACCCAACTCATCAACTTCCACCTCTGTGCAGCCAGGTCAGGAACAACCTTTGCACAGTCACTTCCAGCAGCCTCACTTGTGTATTAGGTTGTTTCCAGCATGAGATGAGAAACCTTGGAAAGATGGTCCTATTTTAAATCAAATAAGGTCCTGCTTTCCAGCATCTATACACCTTATTCACCTGGTAAGTTAGTGTTTGCCCTCATGTAAAATAGAACCTTACACGTTATAAATGAAGAACATTGAAGAATAGCGTGGAAAAAATAAATAAGTAAATAGGCAGCCAGTGGCAGAGAAAAATCAATAGCAAAGACATATGCTTTTTAACCCTGTACTTATGTACACTACATAAGAAATTCCAAAGAAATCATCAGGCCCAGGATGAGGTTGCAGGTGCCGGATCTCACATCCACAAGGCCTTTGGCACAGGTTGGGTCACACATTGCATTCAGGCTAGAGAGCATGAAAATCAGGAGGAGGAAGATTAAGCAAGAGAAAATAAGCATCACCATGACTGTAAAAACCACAGGCAGTTACTTCGTATTAGCAGCACTGCACATTCCCAATGGGGAAACGAGGCTTTAAAAAAACCCATTTAATCAGTTTGCAAAGACAAATCAAAAAAAGAATTTCACATTCACGCAAGAGAGGTGAAAGCCTTTCAACTGCAAACCTTCGATGTTAAAGACTAAGATTTACCAAGGTTTGTTAGTTCTTTGATGAGCTTGAGCTTCACTTTACTGGCTCATTTCTGATCCTGGCTAAAAGCCAGGGGGTAAAAGAAATTTTTGAGGAGGTTTTAGACTATTAAAAACCTAAAAGAAAAGTGTATCGTGGAACACAAATATTTGTTAAAGTGCAGCTGAAGAGGCACAAACTCACTAAAACCAACTCATTTCTCTACAACTCCAGACTCAGCTCACGGACCGACACAAGGAAAATGTCTTTGTTCTCAGTGACACCGAGAAACACTGGCAGGGCACGAAAATAGACAAAGCCAAAACCTATCTCAGAGCTACCCAACAAACCCAATCCTGACTCACGTGAAGTCAACAATTTCGCGGGAACGCAATTTAGATGGAAACTTTTCCGAAGCAAAACACTCCCCTCCCCGACTCCGCTCCAAAACGCAAAAACAAATGGTACCAAAATAAGACGTGCGTCTGTTCGCTTCTCCTCGGCAGGAGACGGGGAGAACATATGACAAGCGACAGATTTTGGACATATTCCTCAAAGCACTGGAAGAAGGCAAGACGCACTCACAGGAGAGCGACAAACAGGCGTGTTCCAAGTGATTTACTCCCCCCTCACTCGCAGGCATCTTGATGTGCCTCGTGGTAATAAACAGTAATGAGCCACATAATAACCCTGCTCCACAGCTTCGACTTCTATTTATACTGACAGTATTGAAAACTAATCAAATCTCTTGCTCTTTTTACTTTTTTAAACAAAGTAAAGGGAAGAACTGCTTTAATTGTTCCACACGGTGTTTAGCACCCACAACACTACATATCGACTAAGCAAGGTGGTCTAGGATATACAGCCCAATTTATTAACACCAGTGTCTACAGTTTGAACCAAAATATTGGAAGAAAACCTTTCCAGCTGAGAGGCTAATCATTATCCTCTTGATTTCACTAGGGTATAATCCATTTGGAAGTGCGTAGTGCTGTGGCATACTAATACATGGAATGTTTCTCCTTTGATTGCAGTTCTATTAGCAATCAGGAATCTTTTCCTTTCTTGTTCAGCAGAAAATGCCATGGTCCAGCTATGAAAGTGTTGGTGCTGTATGACTGAGAACCTCATTTTCTCCTTCTTCCAAATCTATCTTCTTAATGCTGTGTCCAGGATTTCCTTGTCTCTGCCTTAATACTTTTTTTCACCGTTTAATGGAATGTTTTCATTCATTTCTTTGCTGCTTTTTACACCAGAAACTCATTGTTTTTTTTCCATTATACTCACAAAACCTGACTTTTCATCCCCATGTCTCTTTAAAACAAATATCTTATTTAAAGCTAATCATCATACAATAAACTATAATTTAATTGCTGAGTTCAGACACCAAAATAAGCCTTTTGATACAGTTTTGTCCCTATTACGGAGCACTCACATATGAAAGAATACACTCAATCGGTATAAATTACACTAGTTTAAGGTTAAATGCTATGAAAATTTGCTCTCTAAGCATCCACATCCTTCGCTGCCCTGTTTCCTGTACAAGGCCTTCTCCACTGCTTGCACCCTGACAAGTTGTTTTGTATAAGTCAATAATAAAGGTCAGATGTTGCCTCAGTCCAAGGAGCACAAAAATAAATGGTCTGAATATGAAGTCATAAAGAATGTTTTACATTTGTAAGAAGACGGTTCATGTGGCTCTTACAAGCCACAATCAGCTGTTCCATATTCCTAAAAGAGAGTAGTCAGGATTTTATGATTTTATTACAGCTTTGCCACTGGGAGAAAAAGAAAACCACACCAAAAAGTAAACCCAACAAAACCAATTCTGTCAAGGGATAAATTTCTGTCTGCTTTCCATATTCAGTGTCACTCAAGGTTGCAAATATATTTTGCGTTTTGAATAGTGAGAAAAATGACAGAAAATTTCTGACACGTAACAAGTCTGTCACGTTAGGTCTGACAAAGGTTCATTGTTATCAAGCCTATCAATCCATCTGTAATGACACGCTGTAGGCACTTCAAGAAGAAATAAATGTGATGTTTGCTACTGCAATGTTTCACATTTATTTCTAGAGCCAATGTTGCAACACGAAAACATTATCCAAGGGACACGGTGGATGTGAGCCTTCAATCCTGACATGGGAAGTCAGAGGGAAAAATAACTGAAAACACCTTTCATGTAGATTAACTTGATATTAACTTTATGCATGATCTGTGTACCACACTCTGGGGGCAAAGTCCATGATTTGTTTTAAATCTGCTTCTGTGTTAAAATACGGATTGTTGACATGTGTCCATGTCCCACACTCCCTGCACATGTGGTATTATAGAATGGCACTATGTAAAAAGATTCCCTTTCCTCAAAAATTCATAAAATACTTGATATGTAAGGGAATCTGCCTCTTTTTTTTAATTAAATGGACAACCTTTGCCTAATTGACCATGCCTATGAGAGACATGCTAAATGAAGAAGGACTGATTTCAAGTCTTTACTTCTCTATCCTTGTTTAATGCATCACTCCCTCTCTGAAAATATCACACATCCTCAGCTCTGAGGAAAACAACCCTTCACCAGTTTTTTTTTAAGAAAATCTAGGTGATTTCAGATTTCCTCCAAATAAATGAAAACTTTATATAAAAGCAGACACTGGATGAAGTGTTTTTCCTTAGTAATTCCAATTTGAAATCCAGCAGCAGTGACCTGTACTGTCACAAGCTCTCAAAGGTAACAAGCAGATGAGGAAAAACAAAATCAGTCTGCAAAGCAGAAATATATTGGCATTGGGGCAGAAGTGTCCTCTACACCGAGCTATCAGTGAGGGCTGCAGCTCTGCAGGGTCTCGAAGCGCAGCTGAATGCAGCATCTTCAAAACCCAGTGGGGGATTAAACCTGCCCTGACCACAGGACTGGCTGGACCTGGGGAAGGAGAAAGCCCCTGCAAGGAGCAGGAGCTCAGATCTGCAGCAGGAAAACCATGGAGTGAAATGGCACCGAATTCTGCCAACAGTTTGTAATTTTAGATCTGTGGAACAGAACCCTTAACCCACTGCCCACAGATTAAAGTGCTTTTATTTTACCCGTACAACTTAATGCAACATCCATTAATATAACAAGAGGAATCTCATAGCTGCAGCCCAGTATTTCAAACCCATTTTCCAAGGTTTCTATATTTATCAGCTGCATATGGGCAGCAACTTTATTTATTTAACAGCACCACAGGCGAACTTGCCATTTTGGTGCCCAGCTTTGGGGCTCACCCACGCTCTGACCCAGCAGCCACCGACTGCAGTGTGTGTCAGAGCTCCCCGGACTGGTAATAAATCACTGCAGCCGAACAAAATCTCTAAAATCATTCCCAGTCCTGCACACACAAAGCCCACCAGCATGGAGAGGGGAGGTGATTTTGATTAGTTTAAAAGCATCAGGCTAAACCACGGTGCTTCAATTAAGGGTCAAAGGGAGCAGAACACATTTATTTAGGGGGAAGACAGCATTTCACTAATAACACTTGGGACTTTCTTCTGAAGACTGTGATGAAGATGGTCTGATTTTGGCACTCTAAATGTTAAATATCTTCAAGAAAGCTGTTTGAATACTCTCTCTGACAGGCATTGGCAGCTTTTATTGGCTTTTATAGAAATGTAGAGATGTAGATTCCTAACTCAGAAAACATAACTCAAAAGCTGTTGGGTAAAAGAACCCTCATAATGGTTAGGAGCAAAGCCTAAATATAGTTTATCATGTGCAACTTAAATGCCCTGATATCTGAGTATATCTGAGTGCCTGGTACACAAAGGTGTATACCTGCAACTATTTTATATTTTGCTTTTACAAGGAGGTGCAACAGGCAAGTGTCTGCAAATTACAATGCATGTTTGACAATTTTTTATTTATAGATCTAAATAATTTGATTCTACTTTTTTAAAGTGCGAAAGATCCAGGAAATAGGTCCCTTCTTAACTTACGTTTTGCACAGTTTTGGTTTGGTTTTTTTTTTTTAATTACAGCTTAGATGGTCTGCAACCAAAACCATATGTCTACAAAAATCCTGAAACCAGAGACAGTTGATTTGAACTTTAAAGGCCGCTCAGTGCTGTGAGAAAACGTCATTCACACAAGCACAGGCACACACAGATCATAGCAGTGTTCTACATAAATGCAGTGTAATGAACAAATACACTGGACAGGCTGATGGGCACAGCACTCACACCCCAAGCCTGCATTTGTCTTTTTCTTGGGTTTCTGCTAAAGCTTTGCAGCAGTTGTCTTTGAGCAGTAATTGTCTCTAAAACATAAATTACATACATCACTTCCAGCACTAACCATAAATTACTTGCCTGAATAGCAAACAAAGCTGCTCATTCTGATAGTCAGTGCAGCCGTGCCCGGGTATTGATTAAGCACTCTCAATGCTTTATTAGGTTTTCTTTCTCCACAAAGTCAATAACAGGATGAATATTTCTTCTTGGGCTGTTATGAAGTGTCGTAAATCTGCGCCGTTATTAACAAGCACCTGATTAGTGGGGCAAACTTATCTGAGAGTTTGGCACAGGCTCCTGGAGCATCACCTCCCACAACACACCCATCACTGCCCCTGTCTCCATCAGCAGCTGTGCTGCTTGTGTTCTCACAACTTATTGCCTCCTCTTTTACATTTTTTTTCTTATTTTTTAATTAAAGAAATTACTGCTACACTCATTCCTCTCTATCCCCATGTCACATTGCTACATGCAGAGCACATCAGTCGTGTAACGATTATGTGCATGGGCCGTGTTCCCCAGGGATGTGGGTCTTTGCCATGGTTTGCTTTCTTTTATTACTGGGGCTCTAAAACCTTCTATTTAATGCAACTTAGATGCAAAACCAAAAGCAAACAAAGCTCCTTGTTAAACACACTTAGCTGGTATTCATTTCTCCTTATTAAAATCATCCTCTGAAGGAAAAAACCCAAACACATTCATCAATCACTTGCATTCGTTCACATTAAGAACAACTCCTTTGAAGTCAGAATAAAATTCTGTGGGGGTGAAAAAACAGGCTCAAAGTTTAAATAAGTGAGACAACAAGCTCATAAACCCCAAGGTGTTTGTTACACACTGTAGGCTGGACCTGTAACTCGTCTCGTGCCATGGCAGAGAACACTCAGTGCCTGCTGTGGGTACAGAGAGGCCCTTCCACCACAGGCTCTCCCCCTCCTGCTCTCTGCAGACCAGACTCAGTTCTGAAACCTGGCATTTAAAAGTCTTTTTAAAATCTCTCTCCCTGGTTATGGCAGCTCTCCCTAACCACACACATGGCTGCACTCTCTCTCTTTTTTTATTCTTCTTTTCTTTCCTTATGTCCTGCACATTGATGGCATTTTCTAACAAGGACTTACAAAACCAAACCATTATGTGAAAAAAACACCAGCTTTGGTTTCTTTTAATCCCTCTCTAAGATTCTCTATCTAGCACGAACAACTATTTCCTAAAAGTGATCTAAATCATGCCCAAAGTTTTTCTCCTTACACCCACTAGAATAACTAAACCAGAGGTAGAGAAAAAAGGTCTATCAAAGTACAATGAAATCCTGTAACAGTGCTCATTTTAAAACTCTGTTTTCCCAGACAAGGTATGAATAATGCAACTGAACAGCCCAGAACATCTGAATAAAGCACGAGCAGCCTCAGGGATGCTAATTGGCAGCAATCGGAGCTGATTGTGGAGTGCGCTGGAGCTACGATTACAAACAGAGCCGATGCAGCCAGCCCAAACCTCAAGTACTGCTGCTGCAATTAAAGATATTTTATCAAATTAGACAAGTGTTTGCCTTTGCCTGCTATGATAGCTATGAGAAAAACACAAAAGAAAGCAAGGCTGGCTGTAGGGCACCTTCCCATCCGAGCTCTGCTGAGATGGGTTTCTTCCTGCTTTGGCTTTTAATGCCACAAAATGAAGCCTTTTTAGAAAGAATTCAGGACTCTGCAATGACATCCTTAAAAGCCACTGCTTTTGTCTAGAAGTGCTTTTGCCCTTAAGATGCAATCCTTCTGTGGTGCATCTAACTTCCAGCACTGACAAGTGCTGGTTGTGTACGCGCAAACAAGGAAAGACCTTGAACTTTGAAAGTTTGATCCCACAATATAAGCCCTTACATATTTGTGCAGGCAGGTGAGTGTTCTTCAGCATCATTTCTAAAGCAGTGATTATGAGCAAGACTTCAGGACTCTCAGCAACTGGATTTCTTTAATGTTTTGGGTGCTGAATCCCAAGAACAAGCCCAGGGGTTGAGTTCAGCTGAGCCAAGTCCTGGTGCCCAAAGGAGAGTTCCCAAAGTGTGCCTTGAAGCCCAGACATCCTTGCATCCTGCTGCCTTCTGCTTTCCTGGGGAGGAGGTCTGTAGAAGGTATCAGCCACTTGCTCACAAACTAAAGCTGGCTCTTTCCTAGTATTTTCCATTATTCCCAACAAGATGCCCAACTTTCCTCTCTTGCTCCTGCGTCTCAAGAACTTCTGTCTTTCCTTCAAGTTCCTATAAAGGTCTATAAATCAGGCTATCAGAATTGAATTGAAACAGGAGAGAGAAAAAAATGTTCTGGGCCATTTCTAAAAGCTTAGCACTTAGAGTCATTAAGCTTTACAGATAAGAACTAACTGCTTCCATATTTAAAAAATAAAAATCAAGACTATGCAAATTTATGGAGGTTTTCAGGCCAAGAGAGCTGGTGAGTGACAGCCAGTGACACGTATAAGTGTAAATAACCTGAAGATACCCATGGGTGAGGTAGTGCCAACATCTTCAGGAGCAAACACAAGCTCAGAGACCACAGCACTGGCATCACAAAAGAACAGCGAGGAAGCAAAGGTGGCAGCTTGTGTGTTCTGCTCAACCTGTATTTTTTAGAGATTTAAGATGTCACATCCGACAAAGAGCACATAAATAACAAAACCAGAGATAAAGACAGAGGTGTCTGTTGTCGATGCCTTCCAGGCTCCCCAGGATAAAAGGTGAATGAGCAATTTCAAACAGAAATAAATCCTTGTTTCAGGTAAAACCTGTAAGGATGGCTCAGATTCTCCCAATTCATGGTGGCATTCCATGTGCAAAGTGGGATGTTTGAAAGCTCTGTGATATTATTACTAAATATAGCAGCAACCGGAGTTTGTGACAGCAGGAGAGTGAGGAGGACGAGCTGCAGCCAGCAGGATGCAGGGACAGGGAACTGAGCGCTCCAAGAACAGCTTATCTGGAAATCAGCTTCCAGACATTCATGGAAAGGGAACTCAAATCACAGCTTTAGCTTCTAGTTGCAGAAAAGACAACACAGAATAAAGTCAGTTGTTTATTCCAGCTTTGTGTCTTTCTGTCGTTGTACACAGGAGCAGAACTGATCAGTCTGAGGAAGGGAGGGCTCCTTTTATCTATGCCTGTAAAATAAACATATGGAATCCAGGAATGTCCTTGCTTCCACTGCAACGGAAAAGGGTCACCTGAGGCACTCCACAGCCGGTTCTGATGCCTCAGTTCACACCAGGCAGGCTCTCACCTGGCACAAAGTGTTACCTGATGCCATGGCAGGCCATGGGTGCCAAGTCAAACTCTCCTGCCTACAGTCCCCACCAAGGCCAGAAGTTGCTGCTTAACCTACAAACAGGGTGATTATTACAATAGTATGGTCTGAGCAAGGTGACAAATTGTGAAGCTTAAATTTCAAGGCACTCCTCTTGTAATAAGCCATTTCCTTACAAAATATTCTTTTTCATAATATAATTAACCCCAGGACTAAGCATGTGAGTAAATCAGTTCATTTTTCACATGAATAAGAAAAACCTTTTTTTCTTTTCCCAAACCATTATGAACAGAAATGAATGTAAAAAATTTCTCAGCAGAGAAAGGATGATGTGTGCCCAGCTTCCAGTTTAGTACAGGAATTCATTACTGAGATTAAAATGGAAGCTCCTATTTTCTTTTCTTAGTTTTCGTAATAGCTGTCCTTGCTAGTCAATAAAAAACACCCTCAGATCTAGCCTGGGATCAAACAGCCTCTGCTACTGACTGAAACAGGTTAAATATTTCTTCCTTCCTATGTCCTCATGAATATTCCCTCCCATCTTTTTTTTCCCATTTCTAGAGGATCTTTCTAACAGTTCTGTGGGCAGAATTACTCACTGCCCTGACAAAAATCCTGCGCTAACTATAGTTGTAAAGTCATCTCGCTTTCTGCTACAGAAAGTAACATTTCTGTCATCATTCCCTGCGTGGCAGAAACACCACCAGGTCGCTCTTTAACAAGAGACATAAATGAGAACTCGTTACTCAGTTTATGCAGACAGATGTGCAAGACACAGTCACTGAGTTCTGGTAACTGATCTTGTGTGTCAAGGGCAAAGCAACCCGTGGGAGCAAAAAGAAAGGATTAAATCTTCATCAGTTTAATTTGTAAAGAAACCCAAGGGAAGTCATTATTCCCAGAGATTCCATTACCTAATTGGTTTTATGAATTCTTTTAACTTATCTGGCTCCAATGGGTGCTTGTTAGCTGTTGCATACTGTCCCTGCTCTAAGGGAGTCCCTGGGGAAGGCACCAATGGCATTTAGTGCAGAACAGGAGTGAAACATTTCAGAGAAGTCTGAATCCCCCTCCTCAGAATCGGCAGTGAGGTGAGCATCCTTTAACTGGAAGGGAATTCCCACTAAGGAATTCAAGCAGGATGCTTAAACTCAGATACAGAGTTAGATGAAGCCTGAAAAAGAGAGGGAAGTACAAACCATTAACTTGCATGAAGATTTTACCAGTGACAAGCTCGAAGCAAAGAGCCGAAGAAACAGGATTTTCTTTTTCCAGTTAAATTAACAATGAGCAGCAGAGCACAGCTGTGATTTCTCGGGGCCCTTCCTAGTACAACAGCACAGAGGTCTCCTTTAAAACAAATAAATCAGGCTCAGCACGACGGGGCAAGGCAGACACTCTGCAGAAAGAACCATTTGGCAGCACGTTCCCCGGGGCTGCCCCGCTCCTGCACACACATGTGCTCCCCACGCGGAGCTGCCGGCCTCAGCTCAGCTTCACAGCCCGAGAGTCCTGCTTACAAAAATAGGTGATCTCAAGGTTATAAACCAACCAGTGTTAAAGGTGATCACAGGCAGAAATTAGAGGGCTGGAATCGTTAATCCTGCGTTGCTAAAATTGATTCATACCAGAGGCAGAAAGAGTCAGTTTTATGTAACCCAAGCTTTACACTCTGGTTCCCAACATGAACTAAATTTGCCTTTTAAATCTCTCTGGATGGCAGGCATCTGTTTTCGATGGAGAGCCACAACCAATTTTCGCAGGGGGTATAACCAAGGAGAAGTTGGCATTTGTGTTTGCAGTGAGACATCAGTATCTCAGTGTAAATAATTTAAAACTTCAGAGTTACTACAGGAGTTGATCTTTTTATACGTGATGATTTTACACCTCTCTCCCTGCAAACAGCTGACATATTTTCCATGTTCCTCACTATTAACAAAGTGTGTACTGCAATAAAATCTTAAATAACACCACTCCTGTAAGATTGTCTGGTTTAGGATAACCTACTCTATTTTTTGAGCAGCAGTAAGGTCGAAGTATTAAATTTAACACTGCTAAACAGAACATGTATTAAAAATAAGCTCAAAGTTTTAAAGATCTATTGTAGATGTTCAAAAAACTAAAAGCAGACAGCAAAGAGCAGAAAAATCCAAACGAGGCCATGAGATTTTGTGAAAACTAATTTGTGTCCAGCCCACAGTCGTGTGCAGCACATGAGTGCAAGCAAAGGCAAGTGTATTCCAGAGACACGTGTATTCTTTGGAGTCTGAGTCCTGTTTCCAGGAGAGTGAGGAAATAAATCAATAAATATGTTTACCTTGATCTTTAGCTCGCTCTTACAGACCACTCAGAGCATCTCATTTAACCAAACCTCTTCAAACCACGCGCTGCCGGCTCTTCAGTGCTTGGGAAAACAGTTGTACAATGTACGTCAGAAGAATCCAAGGCTGAACAGCCTGGCCCGAACACATCCCAGACTGGACTGAGCCCTGTTGGAACCCAAGATCTTTCTTGTTATAGGCATAAATCCCCTGTGAGCATCGAGGTGGGGCCGCTGTGGCCGTAGGTCGATGCCAGTTCACAGCTCAGGTTTCCACATTCGGAATTTCACCCTTGGGTTCCAACGAAAAACTAAATTCCTCCCATTCAGCCCAGGCTAATTACTGCTCTGCATGGAGGAGACAGCCAGATCCCTTCTGACGCACAGAAGCGAAGTGTGATCCACAAGCAAACTACATGCAGTGTAATGTTATGGATGGTTCTGGAAATCCAGCCAGAAACACACTGTCGCTCCCAACATTGTCTCTGTTGCCAACAGTTACCACCTAATGCTGTCTGAGAGACTGCAGTGATTTCATGTTCAAAGGCAAAGCCTTTGGTATCTCAGACACCACGCTGCTGTCACCGATGGCAACGGCGCCTTTTTCACAACTGGGGAATATTCCCAGAGAAGGCAGCGACCGCCCTCCCCACGTGGGATGCAGTCACTGCGTGTGTGTCCCTGTGTCACTCACAAAACAACACACCACCCCAAAATCCTGAAAGTTGGCTCTGGAGTTTACTGCTCAAGGAATGAATGCAGCGAGGCCATAACTTGCTCCTCCATTACAGGATACCTTAGTTATTGATTTTACTTTTTCTGTCTGCATTGCACCGCCTCTCTGGCCCACCTGAAAGCTTAAAAGGCTTAATTCTACTAGACACTTACACCTTTTAATTTTACTAAGTACTTGCATCTCATCTCCAGGGTACCCACACTATGACCAGTGAAAAGAGCTGATAACACGTGGATACTTCTCCATGCTTATGCTTTTAAACACAGGGAAGGTGTGAACAGTGGCCAAAAGAGGTAACACTAAAACCTGGTCATTACACCACCAGAGTGAAAGACCAGAGGTTCAAAGACGGGAGAGTACGACATTAATAGTTTAACTTAACAGGCAGAACTCTATAGAACATAAAGCTAAGACGGGTTATTTTTGAGTATTAGACTGAAGATATTCTATGGTGACAACTCCTGAAGCCTGGACAGTTTCAACATAAACCTCTGCCAGGTCTGTGCAGGCTACACACAGTTGTAGGGAGGCTGTAGCCAGGTGGGAGTTGGTCTCTTTTCCCAGATAATACTCAAGAGGGCAAGAGAAAATGTCCTCCAATTGTGCTGGGAAGGTTTTGTTTGGATTTTGGGTAAAATTTCTTCCCCCAAAGGGTTGTCAAGCACTGGAAGAGGCTGCCCAGGGCAGTGGTGGGATTTAAATAAGGCGTGTGCATGTGGCACTTAAGGACATGGGTTAATGGTGGGCTTGGCAGTGCTGGGGGAATGGCTGGACCTGATAAACTTGGAGGTCTCTTCTGACCTTATCAAGTCCATGATGATCATTCTCACCCTCTTTTCACAGCCGAGTCTGGCTCTCTGTGGGGCAGCTGTCTGATGGAATAAAACAACATGGGATGTTGTGCTCCATGTTAGATGACTGGACACCCAACTATGCCATACACCTCCAAAATACATATTTTTGTCTTTTTAGGGACCGTTTTCTGAAATTCCTCTTGTGCACTGTCAGAGTTCCCCAATCCTGAGACCCATTCTCTCGTAAAATACACCTCAGGTAAACGTTCTTCACACGGTGAAAAATACTTTTTTAAGCATTTTATTCCTTAATTCTTCCTTTCCCCCTTAGTTCTTCCTTTCCCCACACCTCAACTGCCACACACTTCCAATTAAATTAAAAAGTGGCCAAGTACAGTTTTGGGGGGTCTTCCCCTCCAATGCTAAGGTATAATTATAAGATGGGGGGGAATAAAATTACAAGTTCCACCAAGGTCATTAATGTACAAAATGCAAATTGTCTCCCATTTGTCAAAGACCCTGGGGAAGTCTAGAGATAATTGAAATGATAGATGAACAGAGGAGACTAACTGCTAATGGTCTGTATATCAATGAATCAATGTCACATTTATGAAGGGCTTTGGGAAATTATTCTAAATACTTCATCTACAACAGCTCAAGTTTAGCCTACTTTTTCTTATTAATGCTGAAAAATTAATGATAAAGTTCAGTTTATAGTTACACAAGTGTAAACCTGTGGCAATTTAAGCTCAATAGCAAGATATTGAAAAACTAATTATGTTTGTGGCAGAAATGACCAAAATTCTCAGTTACCAGGGGTTATGGTATATCTAAGAGCAATAGATATTTCAGGGACAACCGGATAAAGGACCAGCCCTCACGGCATTTAAACACAACTATTTACCTGTGCAACTCATTTCCTCCAGAATTTGCCCTTCACTCCCTCAGCCTCCCCTGTCGTCCCCGAATCCTGCTCCCGAGAAAGAGGTGCAGAAAGGAGAGAGAAAAAGGTCCCCACCAAAGAGTAAAAGCTCCACCAAAGAAACACAGCTGAGCTCTGCAGACATCTTTAACTTGCCGGTGAAGGTGGAGATCAAGGGGTTTCTCTGAGCATCTCAGTTCTGCTGCTTTTCTTCTGCGCTGGATTCTCACCTGGGGCTTCATGGAGACACAGAAGGAGCAAAGTCCTGGCCTTTCTGGATTTCAGCTCTCCATCACCACGTTCTCCAGTGCTGTGCAACCCCCAACCGGGCTGCCAGGTGGTATTTGCACCCCCAGGTGTAGCAGGAGGCTCCGGTGACGCCTCCCACAGCGCAGCGCGGCCGTTCCCTGTTGCTGTCACAGCTTACCGAGCAGCCAATTAACAAACCCTTCAATTCCTCCATTTGCTGAAGCATATTTGTTCTGCCAGATTTTAATTTTTTGAACGAGTGAAACACAAGTAAGATAATTTCCATGAGTTAATGACACAGTGCAAGTTAACTGATGTCTTATTCTGCTCGAGGAGATGGCTTTTCGCAGGGAACAATTTACACGCAGCCTTTCAGGGCCATAATTACTGCAATCCCACACTCTCAGCACTGTCTCCCCTTTTTATTCTTTGCTGTTTTACAGATGTGTCACTCTCAGAGTACTAAGTGAAAACAGATTACCTGCCACTGATTACCCAACACATCCGCAGAGGAAGGTGGGGGAAGCGTCTCTCCAGTGACAAGTTTTGATTTGTGGATTAAATTCCCCTCTTAATTGAGCCATACTTCTTCTGCTAACAAAGCCTTGTGGAGACCCTGGGATAAATCCACCTCTTTGTAAAGTAAGTTTTCCTCACGTCATATCCTCCCCTTTTCTTCTTCTCATTTCATTAAGATTTTGAGTTATATATACAAACTCTTCATTTCAAATACTCATTATGGAAATTCTGCAAAGCCCAAAGATGTCACAGTCATTTCTTTTAGAGCTTTTCTTTTCCTAGGCGACATTCATATTGCAGAATAATTTAGACAGTAATTTAATCACAGGGTTTAGAGGTCCAGCAAATGTTACATTTACATAATGTCAGTCTTTCAGCAGATAATTTGGTCCTTTGCATGTGTTAAAAGACGACATCTCTTGTTAAGTTCATGTTAGTGGGTTTAACCCAACAGATGAATGGCTGCCTTGGTAATCTGCCATATATTCCTAATTTTCCTTAAAGATGATTCAAAAATTCTATTTAGAGTAAATTCATGAGAACCTTCAGTCCACCAGAGTGACAAATCCAAAAGATTATTAAATCTCAGGGTACAGAAATCTCCATAAAATGGTCATAAGTTCTTGCAACACAGTAAACACCACATTTTGCCTTGTATAAACACTTCATTAGTCAATATTTTGCTTATGCCTGCTTTGAGTACACGTGACTGAAGTTATTAAAATGTGTCTCATACGTTTTATAATTTCTCCTAAGGATGTATTGGTATTTTGTTGTTTGGAAACATAATATTCTCCCTCTTGTCAAATGCTGCTAAGGAGAATGAAATGGGATACAAGGAATATGATTTAGTTTTGGTGTGGTACTGCTACTACCCTGGACATCCAAAAGATAAAATAAAAGGTGGCAAATCATTATTGCTCATAGAGAGATAGCATGTCTGTACAAGTGATTTTCAAAAAGTACCACTGTGTACTTAAATTTAGAAGAATAATAACCCAGGCAAACATCTCAGGAGCCTTAACACTGAATACTTACATTTAATGCTGTATTTCTGTCTTTCTGTTTTGAAGTTGCACATTGTATCCTTGCTACTTACACGAAAATTGAAATCTCCCTTTTAATTTAAACTTGTACAATACCGGGATTTACAGCAGGAAAAAACCTGTTGCATGATCTGGCCAGTCTGTGCCACTGCAGGATATTCCCTCATCTTCCACTCACTTACCTGGTTTTAAATGCACTGCAGCAACCACAGACCAAATCAATAAGCCAAAAATTACACCTGGAGCTGAGAGCACATTCTGATCGGTTAGCTGTATCTTGGAACAATTTCAGCACCCTTTAAAACAGAAATGTGTTCACCCAGAGGACAAATTCATACAGTCTTGTACCAATGGAACAGGCACCAGACATGCAGAGCGCGGGTGTGGGAGCAGCTGGAGAGCAAGGCAGCAGAGCAGTGTGAGGGGAGACGCTCAATATTCCCCTTAACCCACTCAGCTGACAATTGTCACCAGTGCAACTTCTACAGCACTGACAGATAGTCACTCTCTCTCTCCTGGCACAACATTTTGAAAGGATGACATTTAATTTTTTAAAAAAACAAAAATAATCTCTCATCACCGTTTTCACACTTAACAAACTAGTTTGCAATCTGTCTCCTTTACAAATTATTTTTTTTTCTTATTAAAGGACCTAAATGGGTCTTTACATCCATTATTTGTTTTTTAAAATTAAATTCAAACAGCCTTTCTGTTATGGCAGGTTTGGGCTGAGGACTCTGGAAAAATGAGGAAACACAGCTTCTTCTTAGCAATGAAAAAAATTGAAGTGGTTAATTTTCATTAATTCTCAGATGATAAAGCTTTAAAACAATAAGAATTAAATCAGATAGAGATTTAATTACCACCATGGTTAAAAAAGGGATTAGTTGCTACACTCAAGCACAGCAAGGTCCAGATTTAGTTAAGACATTGCATCTACTGGCAAGTCAGAATGCAGTGGTAAGTTTGTCATCCCAGTGATAAAACTGTAAACTCAAGACACTTTCTTTGCATATTCTTTACTATAGTTTGCATTACAGTGCCAAGACTGGATGACTCTCCACCAAATGCATTTCCTTACCCAATTGTTCAGCCCTCAGACAGCTTAAGGAAATATCTGACCCACGAGACGCTGGATTTCCTCACGTCAGAAGGTCCCACCAGTCGACCCCTTTGTCATTTGGACTGGCACAGATACAACAATACATTGGAGAAAATGTGCACGATCTCAAACTACTCCAAAAATCAATGTGTACATTGATGTACAATGAGATCTTTAATGGCAAAATCCTTTAAAGTTCTTTACCTCAAACAAATAATTAAATTAAAAAGAACTAAATGTTTCCCAATTAAACAGCCTCATGTGCCAAATACGGATCTATTTTCATCTCCAACATGTTTCTGTCATTTTTCTCCTTGCAGTCCCTGATGTTTCCCTGCTCAAAAAAAAATCTCATAAAGAAAGCTGTCTTACAAATCCAAACAAAACCTCCAAGTCTCATACAAGAAAGCAGTGAAAAGTTATAGAAGTCACTCCAAAATGTTCTCATTAGCACTTCTTTAGGTAAGAATGAGAATGAAAAAACGAGCTCTGTGAGGGCTGAATGTCACAGCTATTTGTTGAGGCTTTTATAATCATATCAGTGGCTTATTGAATTTCATAGCTGCAGTTCTACATCCTTCACTGACAACTACCAGCGAGCTTAGCTCAAAATAAAAGTCCAAATCAGGATGAAAGCACAGACACAATATGCTCACAATACTGAAGAAAATAAAATCTCAAAAGGTCAGGTTTACTTTATGGTCAAATAGGGACACACATATGTGCTGGTTTAAAGGTAAACCAGCAGGAGGAATGAGTCTAACTCACAAACCGATTACAAGTCAGAATTATAGTTTA